>JAVSCE010001519.1:0-68901 GCA_032199065.1 Smutsia gigantea | reverse complement strand
TTTCCTGCTGCTGTTTTAGGGTTAGTTGTATTAACTATATTTTCACACTATCTGTGGTTTGGGGAGGAGTTCTCTGTCTCACCTCTCGCTCCGCCATCTTGAATCCTCCCATGGATACTATCAATATTAATCCTAGAATTTTGGGGTGTCTTAAGTTTCCTCTTTTATGTATTTAAGAGTGGGACACAAAAATGTTCCTGGAAGCCCTATGCCTGGGATTGGGAGCTTATCTACTACTGCCTGTTCACCAAGTGTCTGGGATATTTAATCGGCTTAAAATAGCATATTACAAGCATTTTGCTAGGTCATTAGAAATGCCTCAAAATAGTCATTGTTATGAGCAACAAAATAGGATATAATATGGTTTATGTCACTTTCTAATTTACACCTTTAACTTTTGCACACTTCTGTATTTATTTTTCTTCACGTTCTGATTATTTTCTTCATGAGAGGTAAACCCTTGGAAGGCAGGCTCTAAGCAAGTGGTGAGAGGGTTTGTTTTGATGCAAACTCCTGTAAAGCAATTTGACAACATTTCCCAGGAGCCTTCACATTCATATTTTCTGACCCAGCTAACAGCAGGTCTGGGGTTTCTAGTCAGAGTCAGATCGTGCTTCATATTTACCACTTACAAGGTATTTCAGCGTTAGGGTTTAGCTCAGTGTCTGGCTATGAGTAAATATTCAGTAAATGGCAGTTCCTGTTACTATATGACTCTTCTGACCAGCACTAATTAATGAAAATTTGATATGCTTTGTCTTTAATTTGAATTTTTAAAATTAAGAATGAGGTCTAGCTTTTTATACCTGCATTGGACATCGGACTTTTTTCATTTGTGAGCTATTTGTTCTGGCCCTTTGTAAATATGTCTATTGATACTGATATTAATAGCTTGGAACAATCTAGGGAAAAACTATGAAGTATGAACTTGAAAACATTTCTAAGGAAACAAACTAATAAACTGATTTTTGAAACAAGGAAATTTATTAGACAAACCTGTTCTTTTATCATGTTACTTGCTGAGAAATGTAGCATAAGCTTATCTTCAGAGAACTTGGGTTTCTACCAAAAATATAACCCATAAATTTCACTGTTTGAGTTTGAAGGAATGCAGAATATGATTTTGACAAGATTTTGAGCTGTGTTCCGAATGGCATGCATCAGGTACAGTTGAATCAGTGTTGAAATTGATATTCGGGAAACTGACCACTGTCTCCCACAAAGAGAAAAACAATGTCCAATCCCACAGCCCACAGTGGGACACTGCGACCCCAGTCCAGATGTGACCCAGGTCCGTGGACGGTCACAGTTCCTGGGGAAAAGTGTTCATGAATTTGGAAGCTGGAATTTTAAACTGCTTGCATTTTCCTTTTCTCGAATTTATTCATTGGTCTCATAAGGTGAGCATTTCAGTATCTCACAGGAGCTAAGGGAGACAGAAGAGGATCTAGAACATACCATGTGTTTTTCATATCCATTAGACATTTTCTGTACTTCACGTTTATTCCCAAAACAACCATTTGTATATAAGAAAAGAAGCTCAGAGAAGTCAGCTGACTTGTCCAAGGTCACAGATCAGTAGGCAACAGAGCTCGGAATTCAAACCCAGATCCAAGTGCGTTTTCTGTCTCTGAGACCACACAGACTTCTCAGGGACTTAGATGGAAGACCAGTGGAAGTGCTGTGCACATATGAACACCCGTGCTGTCCTTCCTGAAGAGTAGAGCACATGCTTGACATTCAGGAGAATTCTGCTTGGGAAGGAGAGAGTGAGACCCGGTGACACTATGTCCCAGTTATTTGTGACAGTCCCAATTTCTGCCTCATCCTGTGAGTATTTCCCTGTGCAACTGAACATGAACTCCGATTTTTGGGTTATAAAATCTTGTTAGCATCAGTAACAGACTTAATGACTCCTTTTTATAACTCAGGTCATCAAATCAGGTTCACAGGAGAGGATACCTGAGTGAAAACACAAGGATTCCATTCTGTGATGCTCTGGATGAAGGGCCGACATGTCCAGAAATGCCCTCACTGCAATCAGCTGTTCTCACACACACATTCAAAGCTTCTGAGAGCTTAGAATTAAAGCAGAGATGGGACTGAGATTTCAGAGAATGAAAATAACTCTTCCTTAAAGTAGGAAGGTTTCCTCTAAAACTGGCTCCTACTGCAACTCAGCAAGCTGAAGAACCTTGGTATTCATAAAGTTTGGGGAGAGATACCATCTGAAAAGAGTGGTGGCCCCGATATTGGGAAGTAGGTGGCTGTGGGGGCAGCAGAGCACGAGTGCAGCTCACTTCTGGGGACCCTCACTGTGAGCCAGTGAAGTGCCCGACACTCTGCCAGGTGCCTGGATACAGGAGTGCTAAAATTCAGTTCCTCCTTTCGAGGAGTTAACTCTCTGGAAGAGGACATGGAAAGGTAAACAAGGAAGTGCAAAAGTTGTCTGGGGATTATTCATAATTGCACAGTATCAGGGCAAGTCAGGGAAGGCTGACTAGGTAGGACGCCAGGCACTGTCCTAAGGATTTTACCTAAGATTCAAAGGATGAATAGGAGTTTCCTGAGAGCCACATTCTTAAAACAAACAAACAAACAAAAACACCCCAGTTTTTAAAGATTGGCCTTTGGGAAGAGAATCCACTAGTAGAGACCACAGCTGGCCAGTACAGTCCCCGACATTTGACCTCTCCACCTGGGGAGCCTCAAGGGCAGCAGTCCTGCCCAATGAGGAGCAGGCATCCTGAGAGGAGGTCTTTATCTCATGTCCTCATGTGTTCCTGCTATTGAACACCATGTTCAATAAATTTTGGATGGATCAGTGAATGAATGATTAAACAAGTCAACAAATTAATAAATGAGTAAGGTATGATCATCAAGTGGAAATAAAACTTCTAAGCAAGACTAAATAAGGCTTTATCATTACAGAGTATAATAAAATGGATGCAAACACAGATTAATGATAAATCATAAATAACCCTGCTTAAAAATTAATCTTCCCAAACAAAAGCAAAAATGAACAAGTGGGACTATATCAAACCAAAAAGCTTCTGAACAGCAAAGGACACCATCAATAGAACAAAAAGACTTCCTACAGTCTGGGAGAATATATTCATAAATGATGTATCCGATAAGGGGTTGACATCCAAAATATATAAAGAGCTCACACACCTCAACAAACAAAAAGCAAATAGGCCAATTAAAAAATGGGCAGAGGAGCTGAACAGACACTTCTCCAAAGAAGAAATTCAGATGGCCAACAGGCACATGAAAAGATGCTCCACATCCCTAATAGCAGAGAAATGCAAATTAAAACCACAATGAGATATCACCTCACACCAGTTAGGATGGCTAACATCCAAAACACAAACAACAACAAATGTTGGTGAGGACGTGGAGAAAGGGGAATCCTCCTACACTGCTGGTGGGAATTCAAATTAGTTAACCACTGTGGAAAGCAGTATGGAGGTTCCTCAAAAAACTCAAAATAGAAACACCATTTGACCCAGGAATCCCACCCCTAGGAATTTACCCTAAGACTGCAGCAGCCCAGTTTGAAAAAGACATATGCACCCCTATGTTTATCGCAGCACTATTTACAATAGCCAAGAAATGTTAGCAACTTAAGTGTCCATCAGTAGATGAATGGATAAAGAGGATGTGGTACATATACAGAATGGAATATTATTCAGCCATAAGGAGAAAACAAATCCTACCATTTGCAACAACATGGATGGAGCTAGAGGGTATTATGCTCAGTGAAATAAGCCAAGCCGAAAAAGACAAGTACCAAATGATTTCACTCATATGTGGAGTATAAGAACTAAGAAAATAACTGAAGGAACAAAACAGCAGCAGACTCACAGAACCCAAAAATGGACTAACAGTTACCAAAGGGAAAGGGACTCGGGAGGATGGGTGGGAAGGGAGGGATAAGGGGGAAAAAGGGGCATTACAATTCGTACACATAATGTTGTGGGGGGGACACGGGGAAGGCAGTATAACACAGAGAAGACAAGTAGTGATTCTATAGCATCTTACTACACTGATGGACAGTGACTGTAATGGGGTATGTGGTGGGCACTTGATAATCAGGGGAGTCTAGTAACCATAATATTGCTCATGTAATTGTACATTAATAATAGCAAAATAAAAAAATTAGTCTTCCTTTAGGAATTTGTGTATTTGTTCCCATCCTCGCTGATGGCCTACCTCCATATGATGAGGACCAGTTTAGCATCTCCTTACTCCCTCCTTCTTTTGACATCTTGACTTCCAAACATGGAGCATTTAAGAAAGGAGACCTAGAGTGAGAGAAATTACTTTTCTACCTACCCAAGGGACCAATGACCCTCTCCTGGATGGAAAAAGTTGAGGGTGAGCTTAGGTTCTGCTGTGGAGCTGGAAAGGCTTTGTGACAGGGGAAAAGATTGAGTGAAGATTTGAAATAAGATTCAGGGATGGCATTATGGACTTAGAATGTCTCTTGCACAGAGTACCTGGTCAAAATGGTCATCTTTAAATAGCCGTGTTAAAATAACAGCCTTAATAACTTATTGTAACTGCTGCAGACATCAGTGATTAAATCAAAGTTCCCTTGCCAAGAGAAGGTGGTACAATGCATAGGAGAGCTGCTAAGTGTTTTTAACAGGTCCTCAGGGGAAGGGAACTGAATAATCATCATCAATTTCAGATAGCAATGATTATCTTTTATTAACAAAAATCTCCTTTATTGAGATAAACCCTGTAAGAGAAGATGTGAGGTGGTTCAGCAAGATGCATTCCCCACTTCCTTCTGAATGAGCTCACAACAAGAAGGACACCAGAAAATCATCTGATCTTTGGGCCACAGGCTCCTCCAATTAAGGATTATGAGATTGTAATTTTAAATGAATGATAAAATAAAGATGTAGTAAGAAATGAACAAAATATGGGACCAATGAGGATGCATATTAATGGAGGAAAAATAAACCACCAAATCTTAAAATTAGAAGGGATCTCCTATGTCATTTGGGACAGTTTCCAGCACCATACCTTCCTTGTCCAAGGGTCACCTACCCCTTTTGCTCATGCACAGCAGAAAACTTCCTACACTTACAGCTTCTTGGGCACCCTGGTGTGTCTGGGGCAGCTCTGATTTACATTGTGACACTGGGCTGAATGCTGCCCCTGTGTAAATTCCTCTCCTTTGCCCCAGTGTTGCTCTTTGTGGTAACACAGAACTCTATGCTTTTTTCCTTTGACAGCTCACGAACATTTGAAGACATCAGACATGTGCCTCTTGCATCTCCTCTTTCCTGGGCTAGTTGTTGTGAGTTTTCTCAACATCGATCTGTGGCAGTGTTTCTGATCTCTCTCTCTTCTGGCTGAACACACCCTAGATTGTAAAGAAAAGCCTCTTACTATCGTGCAAAACTGGAGCTGAACCCACACGTGGCTGAACAAGTGCGATGGTCGGCATGTCATGATTCCGTGAATGCAGCCTAGAACTGCATTCAGATCTGAACAGCCGCATCGAACCGCGGGACTAGGCAGTGAGCACACAGTAGAGCGATTAAGCCCCCAGATTTTGTTCACATACGCTAAGTTGCCCCTCACCTATCATGTGTGCTTTATTTGGAAAATTGGAAATAAAAGGTTCACATTTATCCCTCTTTTGTTTCATCTTGGTTGTATTGGTATGTAGACTAACTTTTTATGACTAAAAGAGTGGTCGATTGCCTTTTAAAGCATAGTTGTTCATTGTAAAATATACACAGGGTAAAATCATCCCAACTTCTACATAGGAGGGATTACATTTTTTAAAAAAGTCAACATACACGTTTGTTTATAACGGTATCAAAAAAAACCAAACATCTCTTATAATAGTAAGTTTACAGTTGCATTGATAATTATGTTTTATCATTTCTAAGTATATAGAGAAGTCTAGGGCCTGATAAATAAAAAATGCAAGTTGCCAAACTCAATAATCCCACTTTTTTAATTAAAAAGGAACTCCATGCACATTGGTATGAATGTACAATTTTTTTAAATGGGACCACACTGTATTCTGTCCTGTAACATGCTATTTCCTCTCAGCATATACATCTTTTCAGGTAATAAATATAGAACTACAACATTATTTTTGATGACTGTGTACTATGCCTGTTGCATTTGTGTGGCACAATTAAACAAACAAGTAATTTATTTCTAAATGACACTGTATAAGCAGAACTATGATAAACAAGTCTTTTTGCACTTGTGCAATTATATCCTTTGTATAAATCCCAAGAAGTATTGCTATCACAGTTTTTTTTAATCCAGAGTTTGTCACTACTGTGTCTTTCCAAATTTTGTTATCTGTGAATGTGATAAGCACACTTTCTTTCCTAATGTGAGTGGTTGATAAAAATGTCAAACACACACTTTATCTCCCCATAAAATCCTTCCCAGTGCCTCCCCTCTCCCATCTCAGGTTAACTGCACTTTTCCTGGGTCCCTAATTAACCCCATTCAGATGTCTACAGCAAAACATAATGCTTGATCATTCTTTTTTTTAATTTACTTGTTTGCTTTCCTGTAGAGTCTGTTAGAAAAGACCAGTGCTTCTGAGTTTCCTTGCCTGCTTCTTTCCCAACCCAGTTCCTGGCACCTAGCAGGACATGATGGATGAGAGAAAGAAATGAATGAATTATTGAAGGATTCAACACAAGTGCAAGGACACATCCTGACAACATGCTATCAGATCCGAATTTTTAGGTTTGTTTGAACTTTTGGGCAACGTTCATGAAAGAGCTTGGGTTTTGCATAAATCAAAGCCTCATTCCTTTTGTTCATGTGCCAGTTCACCTGCATACAGGTGTCATTCTTCTATTTATCTGTCCACAAAATTTATTGAGTACTTAATATTCTGCAAAGTTACAGAGGTAAAGGCCTTAGGAAAATACAAAAAAGACACTAACCTCAATAATCATAGTGTTTCTAGGGAAACTCAGCTACAGTGCTATCATATTGACCAAGCACCGCAAGAGGAGTCTAGATAAAGTGCTGTTAGGACTCACAGAAGGTGGTTTCCTTGCTGGGCGGAGATGATGGCGGTGGGAGTTCATGAGGATGAAATGAAGTGGGGGGCAAAAGTTTTCCTTTTCTAATTTTAATCAGACTAATTAAGTTAACAATTCGATTTGGGCTTTAAGGTAGAAACAGAAACAGATGGATATGCAAAGATGGGGGAAGGAAATTCCATTTACATGGGTGTAAAGTGATAGCTGCTAAAGAAAGCACAGAGCAGTAGGTAAAATCAGGTTAAATAAATAAAACCACTAGCATTCCAATATGTATTCAACACCAAGTTAAACAATATAGTAGAAGAAAAGCTCTCCTGTACAATAGCAACAAATAAGACCAAGTCCTGAAGTATTTAACATAACAAGATTCAAGTATGTGTAAAAATATATGTCATATAAAGATCTGTGTCTTGTGTGTGGGCAGGAAGACAAAACATTGTGAAGATGTTGATTCTCCCTAAATTAATTCTACATTTTCAAAATGTGGTACAGTTCCAATCAAAATAACAACAGGAATTTGGAGACGAGTGAGACTTGGCAAATCATATTAAAATTCATCTGGAAAAATAACATGTGAGACAGCAATTCCCAAACTTTGCTGCATGTTAGAATCACTAGGGAGCTTTTAAAATCCCAATGCCCTAGTCACATTATAATGCTTTCAGGTCTCTCTAACATTACACAAAGTTTGAAAAGCACAGGTGTGAGGGTACTCAAGGCATTTCTCAAAAAGCTCATGGGATTAGTTCTACTTCACATCAAAATATATTATGAAGTTATAGCAATGGAAACAGCTTGGTGCTGACATGGATATGCAACAGATGGATGAAATGGGGCCCCCAAATTAATCAATATACATAGGGAATGTAGAATATAAATTAAAATTATTTACAAAAAGAGAAGTTAATTAACAATATGGTACAGCTGGATAGCTATTTGAGGAAACATTGAATTGACCCTTGGTGGCACTCCTTATGATCAGTTCTGAAGGACTCTTCTCTCCCTCCAGTCTATTTGCCACACACAGCCAGAGTAATCTTAAAGCCTATGATCAAAGATCCTGCCTCTCTCCTCTTAGAACATTTCAATGGCTTCTATTGCATTACAATGAAATCCAGACTCCTGACCACACCTTCCAGGCCCTGACAAGCTGGTCCAGGTTCCCTCTGTGCTGTTGACTGCCCCGCCTTCTGCTCCCCCTGCACCCCCACTGGGCTCTGAGTCCACCCCAAACCCTCTCTGTATCAGGGTCTTTGCTTTTGGCTTTCCCTCTGCCAAGTCTTCACAAGGCCTGCTTCCTCTCGCCTTCTGATCTTAGGTTCAGTGTCGCCTCTACAGAATCTTTTCTTGACCTAGCCCTTTAAGACATTCCCAACTCCATTCCCATAATTCTCCCTTATTCATCTAGACATCCTATCTGCTTCCTTATTAGCTCTTACCACATCAATAATTGTTAAAAGTATTTATTTGGGTTTTGGGGTTTTTTTGTTTTGTTTTGTTTTTGCCCAGCTCTCCTAAGCTCCATGCGGGAAGACCTTGTCACTCTGGGCACTGCTATAGTACCAGGATTTAGTACATAGTAGGTGCTCAATAAATGTTTATTGCATGAGGGAAAACTTCATGTAAACTAGAAACTGGGCCTGAGATCTCAGAGAGTAACCAACCAGTTATTTTTGCTCCACCAGCAGAACCCTGAAGAGCTATGGACAGTCACAGTATTATTCTGGGGCAGACTTGTATAGATGTTAAAGAACCTTAGCCGGTCGGGGTGGGCTCCTTCCCCTGTTAGGAGCTGAATCTCTAGGGTTACAGTCATGGTCCTAAGCTGAACTTTTTGCTGAGGCTCTGATGACCAAACTGAGCCTCAGATCCTTCCTAGCCACTCCTTCCAATATAACAGCCAGTCCCCTTGATGGAAACAAATAACAGCTTAGCAGCAAAATTCTGATTTCTCTCTACATCTGATGAACAGGATCAGGTAAGATAGTTATACATAAATATGCAGCTAGAGATATAAAGCTAGAAAATAACTTCAGTATCATCTCCTAATGACTATAAAATAGTGCTGCCTTTTTATTTTACAGACGAAGAAACTCAGGCCCAGGGAGACTCCATGGTGTGCCCAGTGGGTAGTGGTGGTGGGTCTACATCTCACCCCCATCTGGATGTGCGGTTCAGAGCCGTTGCTGTGACACCGTGATAATGCGACTCTATGCCACATTTTAGAAAAATCACTTTGAAAACAACTCATTTTGAAAACTTTATTATCATGTCTGTTAAATAACTTTATTCATATTCTGTAAGCAGAATGCAGTGTAATGTTATTTGCTTCCCTTTAGAAGTCTTAAAAATAATAAATTTGGGGAAAGGGTTCAAACCCAAGATGAATACTGTCTGCAGTGAACAGAGGCAGAGAGAAGGGCCTTCAAGGCAACAGAGCTGGGCCTGAGTTCTCTGCCTCTGTGTCGCTGTGACCGAATCAAGCCTTCGGTCATAAAACACCCAGAGCAGCCAGCCTGGGAGGATCTGCTGGGCCCTGGGTGGACCCAGGCCTCGTCTGCAGGGGATGGGAGCCACCGTGGGCTCCGGGTGGGTAGGGCGGCCTGCACCTCCTGACCACGGGAGAGTCGCCCAAGGATGTGGTGTCTCCTGCAGGACGACCTTTGGAGTCCCCCCTTTATATGGTAGTTGTTCCTGCCCTAGGCAGTATCTGCTTGGGCGGACTCCACAGGCACCCCACCAAATGATAGGAAGCCCTGGGATGCCAATTTGCACCTGCTTGCCGAGAGCTTATGTAAGACGTGCTGGGTGGACACTGGTTGTCTTCAAAAATAAGTTGTTTTTAATTACTATGGCCTTTCTACTTAAGAACTTTAAGAAAAAAACAGAACAGATACCATTAAAAAAAATTTATATTGTTTCAGTTCATTGCGGTCTTAGGACCACTGCTATTTGAATTTAATAAAGTCCACTCTGAATTACGAACAACTGTTCTGACTACCGATTAAAATCACTATGACCTTTTTACCTCTGGCTTCAATACTGAGCAACGCTCTCATCTAAAGATCTCAAAGCACTTTCAGTAGGATATATCTAAACATTCAGGCCCTGGGAAAGAAGTCTGTTTTGGGTTGCCAAAGTATGTGAATTCATCTTTAATCATCAAAACAAAAATTGCCTTTTAGGATCCTGCCAGAAAATGTAAATTGAACTTTCTGCTTATCAAAGCAGAAAGTTCTTATCAGAAGCCCACTTATGAGAAATGATATTAATGGATGATTTCCAGAAAGATAGACAGCCTGTATATTCCTAGATATTCTCAATTTTGTCTGGGATCAAGCCAGACCATTTAAGGGGCCATGTAGTTGATTGCTACATTTTTTAACATTCCTAGGATTTTTTTTGTAACATCTTTATTGCGATATGAGTGCTTCATTCATTTAAAATATAAAATTCAATGATTTTTAGAATACAGAGCTATACAATCATCAACACAATTTTAGAATAGTTTTATCATCTAAGAAAAAAATTAAAAACATACCTTTGGTTATCACCTCTTCCTAGTCTCTTTCTCTCTCCCAGTCCCGAGCTACCATTAATCTGCTTTCTGTCTCTCTAGATTTGCTTATTCGGGACATTGCATATAAATAAAATTATATGTGGGGATTTTTTTTGTGACAAGCTTCTTTCATCACTTAACATAGTATATTCAAAATTAGCCCACATTGTAACATGTATCAGTATTATTCTTTTTTCTTTTTTTTTTGGTATCATTATTCTACAATTACATGTGCAATATTATGGTTATTAAACTACCCCCTTCATCAGGTCCCCCCCACCAACCCCATTACAGTCACTGTCCATCAGCCTAGTGAGATGCTATAGAATCACTACTTGTCTTCTCTGAGTTGTACAGCCCTCCCCATGCCCCCCCAACATTACATCTGCTAATTGTAATGCCCCTTTTTCCCTCCCTTCCCACCCATCTTCCCCAGTCCCTTTCCCTTTGGTAACTATTAGTCCGCTCTTGGGTTCTGTGAGTCTGCTGCTGTTTTGTTCCTTCAGTTTTTTTCTTTGTTCTTATACTCCACATATGAGTGAAATCATTTGATACTTGTCTTTTTTGGCTTGGCTTATTTCACTGAGCATAATACCCTCTAGCTCCATCCATGTTGTTGCAAATGGTAGGATTTGTTTTCTTCTTATGGCTGAATAATATTCCATTGTGTATATGTACCACATCTTCTTTATCCATTCATCTACTGATGGACACTTAGGTTGCTTCCATTTCTTGGCTATTGTAAATAGTGCTGCGATAAACATAGGGGTGCATCTGTCTTTTTCAAACTGGGCTGTTGCAGTCTTAGGGTAAATTCCTAGGAGTGGAATTCCTGGGTCAAATGGTATTTCTATTTTGAGTTTTTTGAGGAACCTCCATACTGCTTTCCACAATGGTTGAACTAATTTGCATTCCCACCAGCAGTGTAGGAGGGTTCCCCTTTCTCCACATCCTCGACAACATTTGTTGTTGTTTGTGTTTTGGATGTTGGCCATCCTCACTGGTGTGAGGTGATATCTCGTTGTGGTTTTAATCTGCATTTCTCTGATGATTAGCGATGTGGAGCATCTTTTCATGTGCCTGTTGGCCATCTGAATTTCTTCTTTGGAGAAGTGTCTATTCATGTCCTCTGCCCATTTCTTAATTGGATTATTTGCTTTTTGTTTGTTAAAATGCATGAGTTCTTTATATATTTTGGATGTCAACCCCTTATCGGTTACATCATTTATGAATATATTCTCCCATACTGTAGGATGTCTTTTTGTCCTACTGATGATGTCCTTTGCTGTACAGAAGCTTTTCAGCTTGATATAGTCCCACTTGTTCATTTTTGCTTTTGTTTCCCTTGCCCGGGGAGATATGTTCATGAAGAAGTCGCTCATGTTTATGTCCAAGAGATTTTTGCCTATGTTTTTTCCTAAGAGTTTTATGGTTTCATGACTTACATTTAGGTCTTTGATCCACCTTGAGTTTACCTTTGTGTGTGGGGCTAGACAGTAGTCCAGTTTCATTCTCTTACATGTAGCTGTCCAGTTTTCCCAACACCAGCTGCTGAAGAGGCTGTCATCTCCCCATTGTGTATCCAAGGCTCCTTTATCAAATATTAATTGACTATGCTTGGGTTAATGTTTGGATTTTCTATTCTGTTCCACTGGTCTGTGGGTCTCTTTTTGTGCCAATACCAAATTGTCTTGATTACTGTGGCTTTGTAGTAGAGCTTGAAGTCAGGGAGCGTAATTCCCCCTGTTTTATTCCTCCTTCTCAGGATTGCTTTGGCTATTCGGGGTCTTTTGTGGTTCCATATGAATTTTAGAATTATTTGTTCCAGTTCATTGAAGAAAGCTGTTGGTAGTTTGATAGGGATTGCGTTGAATCTGTAGATTGCTTTAGGTAGTATAGCCATTTTGACAATATTTATTCTTCCTAGCCAAGAGCATGGGATGCATTTCCATTTGTTAGTGTCCTCTTTAATTTCTCTTAGGAGTGTCTTGTAGTTTCAGAGTACAGGTCTTTCACTTCCTTGGTTAGGTTTATTCCTTAATTTCTCTTAGGAGTGTGTTGTAGTTTTCAGAGTACAGGTCTTTCACTTCCTTGGTTAGGTTTATTCCTAGGTATTTTATTCTTTTTGATGCAATTGTGAATGGAATTGTTTTTCTGATTTCTCTTTCTGTTAGTTCATCGTTAGTGTATAGGAAAGCAACAGATTTCTGTGTGTTAATTTTGTATCCTGCAACTTTGCTGAATTCAGATATTAGTTCTAGTAGTTTTGGAGTGGAGTCTTTAGGGTTTTTTATGTACAGTATCATGTCATCTGCAAATAGTGACAATTTGATTTCTTCTTTACCAATCTGGATGCCTTGTATGTCTTTGTTTTGTCTGATTGCTGTGGCTAGGACCTCCAGTACTATGTTGAATAACAGTGGAGAGAGTGGGCATCCCTGTCTTGTTCCCGATCTTAGATGAAAAGCTTTCAGCTTCTCGCCGTTAAGTATGATGTTAGCTGTGGGTTTGTCATATATAGCCTTTATGATGTTGAGGTACTTGCCCTCTATACCCATTTGGTTGAGAGTTTTAATCATAAATGGATGCTGAATTTTGTCAAATGCTTTTTCAGCATCTATGGAGATGATCATGTGGTTTTTGTTCTTCTTTTTGTTGATGTGGTGGATGATGTTGATGGATTTTTGAATGTTGTACCATCCTTGCATCCCTGGGATGAATCCCACTTGATCATGGTGTATGATCCTCTTGATGTATTTTTGAATTCGGTTTGCTAATATTTTGTTGAGTATTTTTGCATCTACGTTCATCTGGGATATTGGTCTGTAATTTTATTTTTGGTGAGATCTTTGCCAGGTTTTGGTATTAGAGTGATGCTTGCTTCATAGAATGAGTTTGGAAGTATTCCCTCCTCTTCTATTTTTTTGGAAAACTTTAAGGAGAATGGGTATTATTTCTCTATATGTCTGGTAGAATTCAGAGGTGAATGCATCAGGTCCGGGTGTTTTGTTCTTGGGTAGTTTTTTGGTTACCGATTCAATTTCATTGCTGGTGATTGGTCTGTTTAGTTTTTCTGTTTCTTGCTTGGTCAGTCTTGGGAGGTTGTATTTTTCTAGGAAGTTGTCCATTTTTTCTATGTTTTCCAGCTTGTTACCATATAGATTCTCAGAATATTCTCTTATAATTCTTTGTATTTCTGTGGGGTCCTTCATTATTTTTCCTTTCTCATTTCTGATTCTGTTCATGTGTGAAGATTCTCTTATTCTCTTAATGAGTCTGGCTAGGGGTTTATCTATTTTGTTTAGTTTTTCAAAGAACCAGCTCTTGGTTTCATTGATTTTTTCTATTGTTTTATTCTTCTCAATTTTATTTTTTTCTTCTCTGATCTTTATTATGTCCCTCCTTCTGGTGACTTTGGGCCTCATTTGTTCTTCTTTTTCCAATTTCAGTAATTGTGTCTTTAGACTATTCATTTGGGAATGTTCTTCCTTCTTTAGATAGGCCTGGATTGCAATATACTTTCCTCTTAGAACTGCCTTTGCTGCGTCCCACAGAAGTTGCAGCTTTGTGTTGTTGTTGTCATTAGTCTTCATATATTCTTTGATTTCTGTTTTGATTTGGTCGTTAATCCACTGATTAATTAGGAGAATGTTGTTAAGTCTCCATGTATTTTTGAGCCTTTTTGGTTTCTTTCTAAATATTATTTCTAGTTTTATACCTTGGTGATCTGAGAAGTTGATTGGTAGGATTTCAATATTTTTGAATTTACTGAGGTTCTTTTTGTGGCTTAGTATGTGGTCTATTCTGGAAAATGTTCCATGTGCACTTGAGAAGAATGTGTATCCTGTTGCTTTTGGGTGCAGAGTTCTGTAGATGTCTGTTAGGTCCATCTGTTCTAGTGTGTTGTTTAGTGCCTCTGTGTCTTTACTTATTCTCTGTGTGGTTGATCTGTCCTTCGGAGTGAGTGGTGTGTTGAAGTCTCCTAAAATGAGTGCATTGCCGTCTATTTCCTCCTTTAATTCTGTTAGTATTTGTTTCACATATGCTGGCGCTCCTGTGTTGGGTGCATATATATTTATAATGGTTATATCTTCTTGTTGGACTGACCCCTTTATCATTATTTAGTGTCCTTCTTTACCTCTTGCTACTTTCTTCGTTTTGAAGTCTATTTTGTCTGACACAAGTACTGCAACACCTGCTTTTTTCTCCTTGTTGTTTGCATGAAATATCTTTTTCCATCCCTTCACTTTTAGTCTGTGTATATCTTTGGATTTGAGGTGAGTTTCTTGTAGGCAGCATATAGATGGGTCTTGCTTTTTTATCCATTCTGTTACTCTGTGTCTTTTGATTGGTGCATTCAGTCCATTTACATTGAGGGTGATTATTGATAGATATGTACTTATTGCCATTGCTGGCTTTAGATTCATGGTTACCAAAGGTTCAAGGGTTGCTTCTTTACTATCTAACAATCTAACTTAACTTTCTTGTTAAGTTATTGTAAACACAGTCTGATGTTTCTTTATTTCTCTGCCTTGTTATTCTTCCTCCTCCATTCTTTCTATTCTAGGTGTTTTATTCTTTGCCTTTAGTTAGTATTTGGATGGTCTGCTTTCTTTGCTATGATTTTATTTTCTCTGATGACATCTTTTTAGCCTTAGGGGTGCTTCCCTCTAGAGCAGTCCCTTTAAGATAACCTGTAGTGGTGATTTATTAGAGGCAAACTCTCTCAACTTTCGTTTATCTGGAAATTGTTTAATCCCTCCATCATATTTAAATGATAATCGTGCTGGATACAATATTCTTGGTTCGAGGCCCTTCTGTTTCATTATGTTAAATATATCATGCCATTCTCTTCTGGCCTATAAGGTTTCTGTTGAGAAGTCTAATGATAATCTTATGGGTTTTCCTTTGTAGGTGATCTTTTTTCTCTCTCTAGCTGCCTTCAATACTCTGTTTTTATCTTTGATCTTTGCTGTTTTAATTATTATGTGTCTTGGTGTTGTCTTCCTTGGGTCCCTTGTGTTGGGAGATCTGTGGGCTTCCGTGGACTGTGAGACTATTTCCTTCCCCAGCGTGGGAGTTTTCAGCAATTATTTCTTCAAAGACACTTTCTATCCCTTTTTCTCTCTCTTCTTTCTCTGGTACTCCTATGATGCGAATATTGTTCCGTTTGGATTGGTCACACAGTTCTCTTAATATTCTTTCATTCCTAGAGTTCCTTTTATCTCTCTCTGCCTCAGCTTCTCTGTATTCCTGTTCTCTGATTTCTATTCCATTAACAGTCTCTTGCTTCTCATCCAGTCTGCTGTTAAGCCCGTCGATCGCCTGTCTGATTTCTGCATTGCCTTTCCTCACTTCCCTCCCTTCCTCCCTCAGCTCTTGCACATTTCTCTGTAGGTCCATCAGCATGGTTATGACTTTTATTCTGAATTCTTTTTCAGGAAGACTGTGCATTTCCATCCCTTCAGGCTCCCTCTCTGGGGTTGTCTGGTTGATCTTAGTCTGGACCATAGTCCTCTGTCTTTTCATGGCTATAGAAGTGGTTGCTGGTAGTTGCCACGTATGTCAGCTGGGCTCATTAAGACTTTAAAAAGAAAAAAAAAGAGGGAAAGAAAGAAAAAAAGAAGAAAAGAAAAAAGAAAGAGAAGAAAAAACAAAAAACAAAACAAAAGAAACAAAACAAAAAACGCCCACCGGGAGTAGATTCTGTGGGGATGCTGTAGGTGGCGCTGTTGCTCCACTAATCTGCAGCCATGGCTGGGCCACTCCGCAGGGCCCTTTATAGCTCTGGCCAGGGTGGGAACGAATGGGAGGGTGTTGATCTCTATGGGAAGTCTAGGTACGGCCACCCTTTCCCAGTTGCCAGCTCAGGGGCCCGAAACTCCCCAGGTCTCCCAGCCTGCGGGACTGAGTGTGCCGTGGCAATCCGGCTCGGCCTCTGGGCTCCTGTCTCTTTAAGACCGCTGAAAAAAGCACGCGGTTTTCCTTTTGTTTTTTGTTTTTTCTTTTCCTTCCCGGGAGCCGGCTGCAAGCACCCTGGTGCGTTCCCCGCTCAGATCCTGCACCCTCTGTCTCTCCAATCTCTGCTACACTGTGCGATGTGCGTCATTGCTCCCCACGCAGTTCACCGGGGCTGGTTATTTCGCGGGGTGTACTTCCATTCCCTCCCGGCTCTGAATCCTCTCCTCCCACCGGTGCGCTGGGGTGGGTGAGTGCTCGGGTCCCGCTGGGTCGTGGCACCGTATCTTACCCGCCTCGCAGGGTGCTGTGTCCTCTCAGGTGTAGCTGCACGCTGTGCGCTTTCCTGTGTATTCTGGTCTCTCTTTTAGGAATAGTTGTATTTGCTGTATTTTCATAGATATATATAGTTTTGGGAGGAGATTTTTGCCACCCTGCTCTCGCCGCCATCTTCCTGGAAGTCTTCTCCAGTACTTATTCTTTTTTATGGATAAATAGTATTCCACTGTGTGGCTATTCCATATTTTATTTATCAATTCATCAGCTGATAGACATTTGGGTGACCTCTACCTTTTGGATATTGTGAATAATGCAGCTATGAACATTTACATACAGGTTTTTGTGTGGACATGTGTTTTCATTTCTCTTGGGTATATGTCTAAGAGTAGAATTTCTGGGCCAAATACTATCCTTATGTTTAAATTTTTGACAAACTGCCAGACTGTTTCCACAGTAACTGTGTATTCTCACCAGCAATCTCTGAGTTTCTGACTTCTCCATATCCTCTCTAACACTTGTTATTATCTGACTTTTTAATAACAGCCATCCTTCCCAGAGTGAAGTAAAAGTACCTCATGGTTTTGATTTGTATTTACCTGAAGACTAATGATGTAGAGCATCTCTTCATGAGTTTATTGGCCATTTGTGTATTTTCTTTGGAGAGATGTCTGTTCAGATCCTTTGCCCATTATTTAAACTGGGCTATTTGTCTTTTCATTGTTGAGTTGTTAATGTTCTTTACATATTTGAGAAAGAAGTTCCTTACATTTGCAAATATTTTTCTCCCCTTCTGGGTTGTCTTTTCATTCTTTGTTGTGTCCTTTGAAGCACAAAAGATTTCACTGGGGATGAAGCCCATGTGTTTGCTGTTGTTCGTGCCTTTTGTTATCATACTGAACAGTTGTCAAATTCAAGGTCACAAATATTTACCCTTACATTTTCTAGGAGTTTTCTAACACTAGCTCTCATTTTTAGATCTTTGATCAGTTTGTACATGGTGTGAAGTAAGGGTCCAACTTTATTCTTTTGCACATGGCTATCCTAGGATTGTTTTCACAAAGAGCATTTTAGCATTATAATAAATAGCTCTGTGAAGCAAAACTTTGTATTTTTTAAAGAGATGTGCTTGGTAGCCGTGTCCACTACATCACAAAAATATTCTTTTTGGAGACTACAAAGGAGATTTTTCTCAGGCCTTGGTTCTAGGAAACTTTATTCCCATAGACTGAACACTTTTTTCTTTGGCAGCTGAGAAAACTCAGATCTAAAGGTGCAGCCCATCTCTAGTAATACTGATGTTTAGGGTGGACATTTTAGGTATGGCATTAACTCTGATTTCATCTTCTTTTCCTACCTTTATATTCCTCTGATTTCCTCATCTGTTTTATTTTTATGCTGTTGTATTACATATATCCCTGGAGTCACCCCCAGCTCATTTTTGAAACCAAATGAGATAGAAACAAGTAAACAAAAATGTCCAAAAAAACCTCTGGTATCCTTTGGTATTTCTTGAATTTTGTCTTATACTGTGGCTCCTTGTTAATGTACCCAAGTTCCATACTAGAATTCATCAGTAAATATAGTCTTTTTCACCTTTGGTGCCTTCCCCCAGTTCAATTCCCTAAAAGAGTATGTATTTAAATTACATCTATTAAATAATTTACTGAATGTATGAGTGAATAGGTGAGTGAGTGAATGAATGAATAGTTGAATGAACAGTTGAGGAATAAATTTGGCCTAGCTGGAGGCAGATTAAGAATCCCTATCCTCTTTCAACAAAGTGAGTATAGACAGAATGTACCTTAATATAATAAAGGCCATGTATGACAAGCCTACAGCTAACATCATACTCAAAGATGCAAAGTTAAAAGCTTTTCCTTTAAGATCAGGAACAAGACAAGGATGCCCATTCTCACCATTTTTATTCAATGTAGTATTGGAAGTTCTAGACAGAGCAATTAGGCAGGAAAAATAAATAAAAGGCATCCATATTGGGAAAGAAATAAAAATGTCACTATTTGCAGATGACATGATTTTATATATAAAAAACACTAAGGACTCTACCAAAAAACTGTTAGGACTAATAAATGAATTCAGTAAAATTGCAGGATTCAAAATCAGCATACAAAAATCTGTTCCAGTTTTATATATTAATAATGAACCATTAGGAAGAGAAATTAAAAAATCAATCCCATTTAGAACTGTATCAAAAAGAATAAAATACTGAGGAACAAGTTTAGCAAAGGAAGGGAAAGACCTGTGCTCTGAAAAGTATAAGACGTTGATGAAAGAAATTGAAGAAGACACAAAAATGAAAAGATATTCCATGCTCATGGACTAGAAAAGTTAATACTGTTAAAATGTCAAAATCACCCAAAGCAATCTAAGATTCGATGCATTCTCTATCAAAATTCAAAGACATTTTTCACAGAAATTTTTTTTTAAATCCTAAAATTGTATGGAACCACACAAAAAAATCCCAAATAGCCAGAGCAATATTGAGAAAGCAGAACAAAGTCCTCTGTTCTGGCATCACACAGGTATCACACTCCCTGGTTTAAACCTATATTACAAAGCTATAGTAATCAGACCAGTACGGCAATGGCATTAAAAACAGACACATTGATCAATGAAACAGAATAAAGAACCCAGATATAAACCCACACATATCTGGTGAATTAATTTATAACAAAGGAGGCAAGGCTACACAGTGAGGAAAGGACAGCTCTTCAATCCATAGTGTTGGGGAAACTGGACAGCCACAGGCAGAAGAATGAAACCAGACTACTATGTTACACCATACACAAAAATTAACTCAAAATAGATAACAGACTTGAATGTAAGACCAGAAACCATAAAACTCTTAGAAGAAAACATAGGCAGTGAGCCACTTGACATCAGTCTTGGCAACATTTTTTTGGCCGAGTCTAAAGGCAATGGCAACTGAAGGGAAAATAAACAAGTGGGACAACATCCAACTGAAAAGCTTCTGCTCAGTGAAGGAGACCATCCACAAAGGAAAGGCAGCCTGCTGGATGGGAGAAGATATTTGCAAATCATATATCTGATAAAGGGTGTGATATCCAAAATATATAAAGAACTCGTAGAACTCAGTAACAACAAAAATAAGTCCAATTAAAAAATGGGCAGAGGATCTGAACAGACGTTTTTCCAAAGAAGACATAAATGGCCAACAGGCACATGGAAAGATGTTCAACTTCATTAACCATCAGGGGAAATGCAAATCAAAACCACAATGATATGTCAACTCACACGTTAGGATGGCTACTATCCAAAAGACAAGAAATAGCAAGTGTTTGTTGAGGATGTGGAGAAAAGGGAACCCTTGTGCACTGTTGGTGGGAATGTAAATTGGTGCAGCCACTATGCAGAACTGTTTGGAGGTTCCTCAAAAATTAAAAATAGAACTGCTATAGGACACAGTAATTCCACTTGTGATTATTTAACCAAAGAAAACAAAAACTAATATAAAAAGATATATGCACCCATGTTTATTGCAGCATTATTTATAGTAACCAAGTTACAGAAACAAGCTAAGTGTCTGATGATGGAAAAATGGATAAAGAAGATGTGAGATAGATAGATGTGAGATATATATACATATATATGTATGTATATATATGTATTTATGCATAGGTGTGTATGTGTACATGAATACTACTCAGCCATAAAAAAGAATGAAATCTTGCTATTTGTGACAACATGGGTGGACCTTGAGGATATTATGCTAAGTGAAGTAAATCAAAGAAAGACAAATACCATATGATTTCACTTATATCTGGATCTAAAAAACAGAACAAATGAATAAACAAATCAAAAGAGAACAGAACAGTGGTTGCCAGAGGGGAGGGTGATTGGAAGGCAGGCAAAATGGGTGAAAGGGACCAAGAGATAGAAACTTCCAGTCATAAAACAAATAAGGTGTGTGATGTAATGTGCAGCATGCTGGCTATAGTCAATAATAGTGTGATGCCAATTTGAAAGATACTTAGAAAGTAAATCCTAAGGGTTCCCACGCCAAGAAAAAACATTTTGTGACTTTGTCAGGTAACCAGACTTACTTGGTGATCCTTTCACAATATATACAAATGCGGAATCATTATGTTGTGCGCTGGAAACTCATATAATGTTACATGTCAATTATACTTAAAAAAAATAAAGAGCCTCCTGACTGCTTCCATTTTAGGACCCACAGGAGAAAGCCCAGTATTCAATATGATAATCCAGCTGCCTACTGGGGAGTATTTACAGCCCTGTCCATCTGAGCTTCTTCCCATTCCGTGTGTGGTTCTGTCACTGCGTCGGGATGACCCGAGGTGTTTATTAATCATGTAGATTCCTGCGCCTCCCCCAGGAAGGTGGAGACAAGAGCTGCATTTTAACAAGGACGCTTTCACACTCTAAAATTTAAGAAATATTGATTGCCTTGAGGTGATAACAGCTGGGAGGGGAAACATTGGAAAGGGCCATTGACGCTCTGTGACCTGGTGTGGGTGATCTGCACGGGGGAGCACGGAGGACCCCAGAACCACCAGTGCGAGAATATCCCGGGACACATTTTCTCTTTTTCAAAAATTTGGCAAGGGTTAGTTTTGCAGGGAAATGAACACGATCTAGTTAGATTTCTATAGGCTTGAAGATCCAGGTGAGATAGCTTATATTTATTATAAATTCCCTGAATTTTGTTGGCTTATAATCAGGGACAGCTATGCTGTAAGAAATACGACACAAAAACAATTTTCATAAGCAAAGGTTAATTTTAGCAATCCCTCTATATATAGATTCAAGATGGATGGTTTTCTCTGAAACGTGGGTGAAAGGGTTACTTTGGCAACCTTCTTTGGTACCAATCCTAAACAGTGTCCGCCCAGAGGCCCGTACGAAGGTGTGGAATTGAAGAGAAATACCAGGCAGGTGGCCAAAGCTTTAGCGACTGGACAGAAAGTAATTCTTTCTCTTCAGACTTGGGACAGTGGAACCAAATGATCTCTTCTGCATTTGAAGACATATTTTTGGCATACAGTACTAGTAAACAACACTTTTTTACCTGGAAAACCCCCAAAATAATCACATAGAAACCAAACCCTGTAATCTTTATTCTTTCCTTATGTCAGCATAGGTTATTCATGTTTTGAAAGCGACTTCAGCAAAATCCCCTGGTTTCGATTTTATTAAGATAACTGTTTCATTCATTCTGTCTGATAATACAGTTCTAAGCCAGGCTCTTTTACCCAATCCCTGCTGTGTGTCCAGAGACAGTGATTCCCTTGGGTTCCAGCTGGATAGACATGCATCTCAGAATGCAAAGTACTAAAAAACATCTGAAGTACGTATCTTTCAGAACCTCTGTGGTGAAACTTGCTTGAACTTTCTGAGACGTAAGGAAAAGATTAGTTAACTTAGTAAAGCTGAATTTTAAATAATAAAAGCTGAATACAATATGCCCACTATTAATAAGAAGAAAATGGAAGCAACTTAAATGTCCAATGATGGGAACATGGTTAAGTAAGTTGTTTCATTCGAATGATAAAATATTATGCAGTCATTAATTTTTCAAAGAATTTTTAACAACTTGAATATTTGCCTATGATAGATACAATGTCAGGATAAAAGAATATAGAGAGTATGACCCCAATTATATAAATATATTGGGATTTGAATACTGAAAAAGACTGAAAGGAAGTAGCCAAAATAGCATTGGGGATTTTCTCTAGTGGTAGAATTTTCTTTTAATTTCATTGTCTTTTTTGTACTTTCTTAAATTTCCTAATTTTTTTCCAAAAATAATCCCATCAGACTATTGGTAATTTTATTTCTTGGTGTTCTGTTTACTAATTATTTTTAGTAAATGTGCTAGCAAACCAACATTAAATTGTAATATCTTTCTGTTATGATTTCCTGACTTAGCACCAGCACCCCCCAGCCAGGTGGCTCTTACCCTGGTTAGGATTTCCCCATCACAGTGCACATAAGCGTCGCGTGGCACACCCCACCCAACCCCGGTCCAGGAATTAATCAAATCGTCTGGAGCAGGACCAGAAACCTGCACTTTCAACTTGCATGCCCAGTGATTTGATGCAGGGGGTGAGCAGCCTTGATATTTGCTACCCTAAAATGTCCTAATCCCCTCCCCACATCTGTTTTCTCTCTACTTATTGTGCCAATCACAAATTTTTTTGTCCTAGAGTGAGGTGTGATTTTATGCCAGCTCTTATCTCCATTGAGCAATAGTGTCAGAAATTCCTGATGGGAATCTGGCTCACAGCAGCCCCATGAGGAAGGCATGTGTCAGGGAGTCACCTTCCCTGCCTCCCCTCTTTGCTCACTCGCTACCCACCCCTCACCCTGCACCCCATTCATGAAACAGGTTCCTCTTCGCAAACTGCGCATAGGGGTTCCTTTTCTATAACTGAGCCGCTAGCTGAATGTCTACAAAGAAGTAATCTAATCCTGCTAGTCAGCTGCCTCATCTGAAAAGGATCTTGTTTGGATGTAGGGAAGATCAGGAATGATATAAGTAAAGTACGACCACAGAGTGAGCCCTCAAAGACAATAATTATTATTAAGTCACAGGGATGCAGTTTCTTGACCTGAGAAACAAACTCAAATTATAGTTTAATGTTGTTGTCTTGAGCCCACCTAAAAATAAAAAACAGTGTCTGAATATGCAAACAAGAGTTACTCTGAGTATTGGACTCCTCATATCAAAGAACGTATAACTGTCGCTTCATTTTTCAAAAAGAAATTAATCCTACTGAGCTAAATCAAAATATACTAAGAAATAATGTTCATGGCAGTGGGGTATAAAACATAACTCCTTTTGCGAGTGATTAAACATCCAAACGGTGCTGAGATGCACTGGGTCAGCAGAGGCGTGACGATGGTGCGAGCCTGCTGATGCCAAAGGCGGTGACACTGACACGTGACAAGGGAAGTCAACAAACCGGGAAAGGAGAAGGGGGATAGTGGTTTCTAGCTGTGTGACAGTAGAGATGGGGTTGTGAATGGAATACACACACAGTCTCACACGTACACACACACCCCGAAGTGACCTCAGTGACCTTCTGAAGGACGTCCAAGTGTGCTGCACCATGTTGCGCCAGCATTGTGCCGACGACACTTTACTCATCATATTGTGGATACTCTGGGTCTTCACAACAGAAGACACTGCCTTGCCTGATCTGTCCAGCACAGTCAGACAGCAAAATGTGAAAGGACTGGTACCAAAAATACAAAGGAAAAGGCAAGTGAGCAGAAATTGACCACTATAAGGGGAGAAAAAAAAAGCAGGTGAAAGAAAGAACCACAATTAAGGAAAGAAAATGAAAGGAGATACTACTAATTAAAAACAAATAGTACTGATTATGACTATAATATTAAGCATTCATTCAAAAATGTCTGTGAAGTAGCGACGGCATGCCTGGCAATGTAAGAGATGGAAGGATGCAGTGGGTATAGGCCCCGCCCTACATTTACTGTTGAATGGGAGAGCGAGGTGACACCTAGATGTATTATTGCAAGCTTTCGTTTATTCAGTCAACAATCACTTGAGCACTTCTGATAAGCCAAGCTCTGTGTAAGCATTGATACATATGCATAAAAACATGGGAATACAAAAATTATATGAATTCAGAAGAGAGGGGGCACTTAAGGGATGATATCAGATAAATTAATATCAATATAAATAGATATGAATGAGTATTCTAATGATGTCTTTCAATAGGGACTCAGGCAAATACAGTATCTCTAACGCAAACGTCTTAACTTACGTTAGATGCTTAACAGATGTCAGGCTACCTGAAGCCCGAGACTGATAAAATTTACTTAAAAATAGGAAGGGAAGGATATTCTCTATCTCCAAACATCTACTTCAATAAAGAAATTAGAACTTTGCCATACTGATATTTGAATTTTTAATACTGTTTCCACAGTTTATGATAAATTTTTATTTGAAACCAGAAGTCACAATTCAGTGCTCTGTCCTAATAACCTTCTCAGGGGTTATCTGTGGTTGCCAACAGGCTAGGCTTATTTATTTTATGTTACAAGTGTTCTAGTGTATAACCCTTCCTAATTTGTGGGTCTACCTTGAATACTGCAATTCAAGAATATAGCCCATTAATTGGAATAACCATAAACTGTCCACAATAACATGAAATGTTATCAGGCACTCCTTTTCTCCTCTCATTTTTTTCCCAAATTTTCTCTAAACCTCTCTCACATTTTCTCACTCCCTCAACCTCCATCAAGTCTTCTCACCTTTGCTTCCTGTCCTCTGTGAGCAGAGACCTTATTCGGTAACATTTAAAGTAATCCCATTACCAGCTTTAAGCCATCCTTGGAGGGTCCCTGAGTCTGTGAAGAGATCCAGGCTGTGACCTTCTCCCTGTGTCTTTCATACACAGGGGATTTTCCTCTTGCCCCTTTCCTCACATCCCCCCTGGCCATGGGTCCCCCATCAATGGGGGATGACAAGGGGCTATAGGACCTGTCCTCCCTGCAGACTGAAGGCATCCACCTTAGCAGAGGTCGGATCTGGTAGATGATGAGTTTACAGTGTCTCAGCTGTAACCTTATCTTCAAACTACCCCATCACCCAGTTTTCCCTCTGGAGCACCTAACATGCACCCTCTCAACCTCCTGTACCTCTCTGAAGCACTTCCCACACATTTGTATTTAAAACTTATTTTGTAATTAGCTGTTTAATATCTACCTCCCCAGAATGAAGCCCCACAGCTGGTTATTGGCTGGATCCAATGTCTGGCACAAAGCAGAAGCTCAATAAATAATAATGAATTACTATAACTAAATGAGGTAAAGACTTGGCAGACTTTCCCACTTGGTTATGCCTTTCTCTAGGCAGTTCTGTAATCTCATTAAATGCTATCGTTGCTATACATTACATACATTGAATATCAGTAATACTAACATTATTTAAGTAATTATGTTAAATAATTACACTTACACAGAAACTATGTACTAGAGCACCATTTAGAGAATCACAGAAATGTAGGTACATGTGTCCTTGCTGATCTTGACGGCTGCTTCTCTTTCCCCCATTCCCCCTCAGGCTTGAGTAGAAAGCATCATACTTAGGATCTCAAGGCTGGAACCTCAACTGGTTTCAAGAGTTATCATAAGCATCTTCCCTGAGATTTAAAAGGATTTGAGTCTTTTCTACCAGATACAGTGTGCGGGATGCTTTCTAAATGCAGCTACTTCCCTTTGGCTTGACTTCTGTAAGGTGTTGAATCACCTTCCTAGAATTTCCAAGCAGCTCTTGGAACCTGCAAGTTTCTTCTATGTTGTGCATATCCAGGAAATTGAGGTTCAAAAGTATCTTTTAACAACATTTGAATTAAAAGGTTAAATATTCATCAAATCATGAAAAACCCACATGTATCTATCATTTATTTGGAAGAATGATAGTTCCCTAAGATTTAGAGAAGCATAGGGAAAAAAAAATCACAGAAGACAGTAGAGTCCAAAGAGAATAGACATTTAAAACACTTAAAAACTAAAATGAAACTGGGAAAATGTCTCAAATACGGTAAGAAAGATGCTACTATTAATGTGCATATGCCACCATCTGTGGTAACCCATTTAACTTTGGGGTGGTCTGCATCCTCCAGCAAGGCAGACTTTATGTCTTATCTTTCTCTTTGAACATCCTCCAAAACATCGTCACACATATATATGTGCACACACGTGCATACATACCCCATGCATGTGTGTGCACACTCACATTCACCTAGCAGAGAATGCAGCACGGATGAGACTGTACTGTATTCAAAACCTGTATTAAGCTGACCTAAATTATTTTAGTCTCTAATTTAAAACTATATAATTAGATATTTCACATGAAATAAACTATGAAAAATTACTTTTTTATTTTATATAAATGTGAAAATAGATGCTGAGATGGGTGAAGGGGTATGCCTTGGTGTTAGACCTGATGTAAGACACAGAACTTCCTAAGGGGTTGTTTTTCCCACCAAATCATGTCTCTCTGTTATCACTAACAAATATTTCAGTTTATCTCTACATCTTGTGGTCGTAGGAAGATAAATTATTTAGAAAATGGTTAAAAATTAGCTCAAATGGGAATGCTTTGGGCACATTTGATCAATCTTCTTGTGCTATAGTTCTGTACTCTCTTGTCCCTGAGATAAAATATTCAGTATTCTGGAATGGAGGTAAGGTGCGTTGGCCCCCGTCAGGCTGGGGGAGTCGGCTGTGTAACATCTCTGCTTTCCTCCATGGACATTCCCTCAAGTCATGTGATTCCCACACTAAGAAGGGATGGCCATACTGTTTTGTTTTTCGAGGGCAGACCCCCCAGATCTGTTTTAATTCCAGGACAACCAAGGCTCCCGCCACGTGTTTCATCTTCTACACCCCTTGGGTTCCCTTTCGTGCTCACCACAGTGCTGAAAACAGAGGACCATTCAGGCCAGATCTATTGCTGCTTTTTACTAAAGAGCGTGTCCTAAGATATGGAGAATAAAGAGTTAAAATTAACTACAAAGGAGAAGGACAGGATATGGTTTTTAAAAATTGGTGATTTTTTTTAAATAAGAAATTAATACTTGGTGATACAAAATTTTTTTTAATTGTTTAACCTGACTAATTCCATAAAATACAACCAATAGACCACTGCTCAATAGTACCTAAAATAGCTTTAGCTCTTATTTTTGAAGTGAGAAATGTTTAAAAATCCTAACGTTATACACATACCTATATCAGACAATTTTTTTAAAGTGGTGGTCATTAAATCCAAAACTCATTTGATTAAATCTACAAGACACGGTACCAGAAGCTAAAGGGAGCTCAAAGATATGGGCAACTTGCTCTTGCTCTTAAAAATGTAAAGTATAACAAATAATGATATGAAATAGTTTAAATTTAAGCAGAATTTTCAAATTATAAGTGAGAACCAGTGTGATGGAATACAAGGGGTAGACAGGATGTTTTTGTGGGAGAGGTATCCCTTCAGCTGGACCTTGAAGAATTGGCAAGACTTTGACAGACAGGATATTCCAGGCACCAGGAACTACATAACATCCATGGAAAAATCAATACAGTCCATGCCTATGTTGACATTTCTGTTCTCAACTGAGGGGCCAGTTCAGTTACCTGAAGACTCTTTCTTTGAGTTGTTAACCTAAGGTTGTCCTTCTGAGCAGGACTATTTTTATTTCCAGAAGTATCATGTCCCAAACTAGAAATTGGTCCCTGTCATTGAATTATAGCCTAATGACTTCACATGGGACTAGCCCCGGGTGAGCTGGAGATCTATGGAGAATTTAAGAGTCTGTAAATTCTAAGAAATTAAAAAAGTTAGGAAATCTAATCAATCACGCTGAAAGGCAGGTTTGGCAGAAGGTCTCATGTGCAGAGCTCCTAGAAGAGATGACTGGGACTTAGCTATGTACTCACATTTAACCTCATTCAAATTCATTATCCTTTCAGAAACTTTCATCAACTCTTCTTAATGCCATAGGCTGTCAGTGCCCGACACATAGTAGGTGCTCAATAAAAGGTAACGACAGACTTTTTTTACATGACTTTTGTGCCCATTTCCCATGTAATAAAAGCTGTTCAGATATTATATAAAAAGTACATGCTCTGAACACTCAATTCTACGTTTATTGTCTTTTATGTCCAAAGCATTTATGTTCAAACCTCTTCAGATTGCAGAATGCTTTTTTATACAATATCTTATTTGATCTTTATAACAATCCAGAGGGATTAGTAGGGCAAAAACCATTACTCCTATTTTACAGGAACTACTGAGATTCACCGGGGTCAGAAGACTTGTCCAACATTGGAGAATAAACCTTGGCTTAAACTTAGATTCGCCCTCAGTGTCCTGGCCATGGTATCGCACGGCTTCTGTATGTTAGTACCCTTCTTCTACTAGTCCTGATTAATACTTCTTGCATACACCATATTAATGTGGCTTGATTTATGTAACAATGAATTATTACTGTCTATAGCTACCTACCTATTCATCCATCAAAAGAGGACCATGGATAAAGTATAAAAGCAGTTGTACTTAATTTTCAAATATAAAAACAAAAATTTTTAATAGAAAATTCCAATGAGAAAGCAGTAATTTAAGCTTCATATTATGGTAATGCTCATGAATATATGTCTGAACAGTTTGAAAAAATCTCTAGCTAAGTACCTTACGATTCTTCAGAAATCACTTCTAATCATTGCTCAAACTGGATCAATGACTTATTTCTGTGCATGGAAGACATACAGTGTTAATTGTATCCACAACATGAAATGTTCTTGAGTTTTCTTTGGCCAGTGGACTAAGAATGAGGAACTGGCCTTACATTTTACAAGCCTAAATAATAATTGGGTAGTTAGCTCATTACAGGGAACATGATGGTGTAAAACAACTATAGTCCATCTATTCTGGAATTTTAGGGTTTCTATAGAATCCTTCCATGATTTGTTTATGATGTAGAGATGATTGACTCTGTCAGTTACTAATAAATGGTAAATAAAAAAGTAACCTGTGATATTAAAGTACTACATTAGCTACATTGTGATTAAATTACAGTAACACCACCAGCTATAAACCTTTATAGAATCTTCTCAGCCATGCAGTAATTCTCCTAACTATACTATTATGTAGAGCACAAATATTTCTTTGTAAGCCCAAAGCAATACATCAGGGAAGCGTTTACTGCTGAAGCTAGATTGAGAGTAAATGAATCTTGGGTTGCTATGAATAAAAGCTCTAGCTTCTCATTACTTTATGACAAGACACAGAAATTCACTTTACTTTTCATTTAAGCTTTTCGGCTTCCGTTTACAGATGTGTGCCTTCACGCTTTTATTCCCCTGCTTCAGCCGCACGTAATAAATGATTATAAATTTTCACATTTGACCACCTCTCTGCTAGTCTCATGCTTAATGCACAAAGTTAGGAAGCTGCAGGTAAAATTTCACAAACACTTTTATTTATGATGTTGTCCTTGGTAACGGAAATTTCAGTGTACTGAAATGAAAAGTATGATTAAAGGGATACGACATCCTGACAAGGATAGTAGAGGGCAGCCTTCCATTTCCTACTGAAAATATATAATACTTTTTTGACATCAATTTCATAGAGAATAGACATGGGCTAGTCATGGAAAAAAGACACAAAGATGCTTCCAACTTCAGTATTCTTGAATTTTTACTTGTATGACTTAAATTAGAAATACCTTCTCTATGTTGATGAGCTTACAATTTGAAAATTATTTTATCTCAACTAAAATTTAATATCAAGCACTGAACAGAAATTGAGAAAAAATATAATTTAGAATGAAAGAATTCCTTTTTCTGGAAGGCAATATGTAAGTAGAAAAGTACTAATTTTTCCTAACTGCTTTAATTATTTCAATAATTGATTTTGTTATTTTTAGATCTCTACATGGTGGAAAGAGTTATTCAAAAAAAGTTGGAAAACTTAGAAACATTCATAAAGCCACATAATTAGTTAGCTTGTTATGTATTTCCCCAAAACTACCATTAAGGAAATGAAATGCAAGGAAAGTGTGTCTACTATTATAAGGGTAGATGTGTTTGAGCAATTGTGGCTGAGTTATCCATTTTTAAAATTGAAGGGAGAAAAGACTAAATGATTGGTAAAAACCTCACCTAGTAAAGTCACTCCTCAAGTAAAATTCTGTTGCTGAAAAGTAGTTCTGTGCCTGGAAATTAAATTGCTTGAGATATGCTGTTTTCACCCACAAGGCTTATTTTTCTGGTCTCCAGCAGGTTAATAAAATGTGTTATCAGTAGATTTGAGTTCAAGGATCATTATAACTCCTTCGGTCTTGTACCACCACGGCAGGGTGTGAGAGCTATGCCTACCCCATGAAGGAAGATACAACATCTTGATCTCAAATCTCTTAAAATAAGATATTGTGGAAATCTAAAAATACATATCCTCTTGATTTCTTATCTGTGGAAATGAGAAACTGGAAACTTACTTTGAATAGCTGCAGATTGAGTCAGCGCTGCGGCCAGTCTCTGGCCATTCATAATTGGATTCTCTTTAGGACGGCCCCCATCTTTGGCTTACATGTCACTGATTCACTCAGAGTGCACTGACTGAATTTCCATCCCGTGCAGAGCACCATGTTGCGCCTGCGGAAGGCAGGGAGATGCACAAAAAGCATCAAATGCCGCTCCTGTTGTCCAGGAGCTTACAGTCTGGCAAGGAAGATAAGACTTGCAGGCAAATCACTAAAATGACAAGTCAGCAGATGACCAGAGCCAGATGAGCAGAGGGGTAAATGTCACGAAATCACATTGCGCTGGAAGGGCCGGGCGTCACTGCCACCTGGTAGTGGCAGGGAGTTTGGGTGGCCTGTGCATCCGTCTCAGTTCAGGGCTCTGGCAGAGGTCAGGGAATTCAGCAGGTTGAGTGATGCCTGTAAAGCACCCTCCAGTTATCGGAGCCACAGAGAATTCCAGAGCACAGACCGCAGAGAAGAGAAGGGAGGAGGAAGGAGAGGGCTGCTGGGTCCAGAGAACAGGAGGGGTGAAGGGGAAAGATGGGCTTGAAAAGACCCTTAAAAGATACCTCGCCTTTTGCACTGATGAAAATAAGAGGCTTTTAAAAGCCTAGGCAGAGGGCTGGCTGTATGACACATGCCCACAGTCATTACATTTTTAAGAAAGTATTCTACTGATGTAGGGACTAAAAAATTCTGCCTGTGCAGCATTTCAACAGCCTCACAGCTTTCTTTAATAACTGTTCCTACAAATACTTTCTGACAGCTTCCATTTGCTGCTCAGCTATGGCAGAACCCTGAAAAATATATTATGTCTCATGTCAGTTATAAAAATAACACCACAAATTATAACCAAAACAAAATTACCCAGTAATTATCATTTAGATGTCCATTTGAATCCTTTTCAGCGTTACTGTTACTTTCCTCTGCCATTATGAGCCAGACAATTTAACACAAGGCATGCTAGAGGGTTTTATTTAAATCTTTCTCCTCTACCGCGTGCTACAGCAATATCTGAAATCTACCTTCCCAAGCACTCTATGAGAGCTTAATCTCAAGATCACTTCTAAACACATTCAATACTTACAGCCTTAAATTTGACAAAAATAGGCATAGTAAACATGTGGTGTCAATTATGGCAAAAAGAATGAACAAAGGTTAGAGGACCAAGAACAGAGCCCACACTTTCTTTTAACTTGTTAATGTCTCTGACCCTTTTGTACGAAAATCACTTTAATCAACATTATATACATTTCATTCTGGCCTTACCATTTAACAGCCTGTGAAACATGTTTGGCTATCAATTATACACATCAAGTTGATAAGCTGCAGGACTGGGGGTCATTTAAGCTCACAATTAAATCTGAGAGGGCTTCAGGGGACCCACATGCTTAGCAAGGCTTCCTCTCTCCACCCCACTCAGCCCTTTAGGAGCTGTAAGAGACGAGGAAGCTTAAACTTATCCAAGGTCTCTTTTTTCATCCCAGAAATGAAAAAGCCTTATCATAGGTATAGTGAGTTTCAGACCTAGGTCCTTCTTTTCCCTCCTCATCCTGTCCCCTCTCCCACTGTACTCACACAGCCTAGTCACACACACACGCACAGATTTTAGTCAAATACATTTAAAAATTGATCCTTGACTTGCTTTGAGTCTCATGCGAGCCTCAGTGCGGCATGGCTGTCTCGAGCGCTGGTACAGGGTTTGGGTCAGCACACCTAAGTGCCCTCCCACGGTCACAGACCAGGCGAGGTCACAGCTCTGCTCGCATCCTCTGCATCTGATATGCAAGCTGATGGGATGCACCACCGAAAACGGTGAGATTCTCAATCAAGTGGGCTTGAACTGGTGCGGCCTCAGACCCAGCTCAACAACCCAAAGTTAACTTTAAAAGTCCACACAGAGAAGGAAAACTGTCTCATGAGCAGCAGTAAGCTAACAGGTATTTTAAACAGGACTTTGTGTACATCTGAAGCTAGGCTTAGGGCTCCAGAGCAGGTAAATATTTGATTTCTTTTATTTAACTTCATGGATGCTTCCCTGTCTTCTTTCTCTCCAGCCTCGCACTCTCAGGTACAAGGACCTTTGAAATCCTGAAAAATCTGGATTTCAAAGTAGATTTTAAAAGGCCACTCCAACATTCATTCAACAAACATTTACTGAGTGTCCAACACATGTAATGCACTGTGCTAAGTGTTGGCTTCAATCTATTACTAATGCTTTTTGAATATATAGAGTGTGTTGGAGTCCAATTCATCTTTATGTGATTTGGTACCTAATCCCCAAAGAACTCCACTTTAGATTGAGCACTCACAGGAATTAGGGGAAAAAAATTCAAATACCAGTTAGGCACAGCTACCCAATCTCCAACTTTATAGGGGTGGGGACAGTAGGAGATTTTGATGTTCCTGAGCACATTGATGCACAATTTTCAAATGCCATGGCATGGCTGATGCAAGGACAGTAGAAATGCTTTGAACCTGTGTGTTGCATGCAAGGAGTATCTATTTTAATTGATGCATTTTGAGGGAAACCATGTACTGTATGGTCTCTTCCTCTACGTGTTAGCGTGTTGCACTAAATAGTGGTGAATGTAGCAAGGGAAGGACAGAAAAACATACAGAGAGATCGTTCGTAATATCATACTAGTTTATGACGTCAGCACCTTTGGCTTTTCTCCTGAAAGCATATTTTCTTCTCATGCTTGTTTTTGAGGCATTTTTCAACATACTAATCTAATGAATAAGCTTTTTACTGGACGATTTTGTACAGATGAATTGGAAATACTGCCTGCTACCTCTAAATCTAATTGTGTGTATCTTAGGAAGGTAAATGCCCACATGGATCAATTTTCCATTAAAAATGGGCATTTCATTTGTTTTAAGGAAGTTTTATCATTTCTTGTTATAGACCCAATTGTTTTTAAGTATTTGTTTTTACTGTCAACATAGAGGAATATAATAGTCTCACGTAGTTGTAACCTGTCAGCCGTGTAGCCTCACAGGCTTAAAATATGTCTGTGCATCCCCCAAAGTGTTGAAGTAAATGGGGAAAACTGACAAATAAATTAGCATGTCTGTATTCCATTTTAATATCAATTTTTTTGATGTTCAATTTAGTTGAGATCCATAAATATTTAACTTGTGAACAAAATGCAGTAGTCACAAATTCATTGATTAGATTTTATTACACACAATACGCCATGGTTTTGCACAAGAAACTGTTAAAAACTGCCTACAAATGAACTTGTAATATTTCATATGGTTTCAAAAGAGCTAAAAGGAGTAAAGTCTCGATTAGCTTTAAGAACCTGAAAAATACGTGGCCCTAGAAACAAGGAAGAAAAGGAAAGGTTCTTTTTTCTACTTCAGGAGAGATGAAGCATATGCCTGAGTTATTACAATGCATTGATCTGGCTCCAGCCTGAAGTTACCAAGGTTTTATAAGGCCGCAATAAAGCTTTCTTTGCGTTAACCAGCCAAGCACATAAACATTTTAATGAACTGTTTTTACATGGTTCATTGGGCAGCTACCAGGCTACTATAATACAAATCACCACTCCACCACGTCCAGCTTTCTCAAGATGGCTGTACTTTTTCAGTTTACCAAATGCAAATTGAATATCACAGCGATGAAACTTAATCAAATACTTGACTATTCGAGCATGGGAAATTCTTAGCCTGGAATCTACTGCGTTCTGGGATACTCATTCAAAGGACCGAATCTCAGAGAATTTCAATTTCCAAGCTTCGAAACCAGAGTGAAGTTTATCATGATAGCTATTGAGATCACTGAAAAATAAGTCCCTCAAAGTCACTATTCTGTGTTGAAACAGTTTTAGACAATGAATGACCGTGTTCCTATAAGGAGCAAGTAGTTGAAGCATCATTAATCATGAAGCTCTGGGATCCCCAGACTGATCTTTCTCTTAGTGACCGGAAGGCTAGAATGAATTATTGAACTCAATACCAATGCAGATCAAATCCCCGTGGAGTAATTATCATTACTGACAAATACTTGTTTGCATGCTAGTCAACACTTAAAGTAACACTAAATTATTAAATATTTATTACATCTTCTGAGAGCTTTATGACACTGTATGTATTTTTAAGATTAAAGATTAGCCCAACACATAATCTAATCATGAATGCAAATTATAAATGAATAGTTAACAAACCATACCACATTTTATGTCTTAACATTTCTTCTGCCACCGATGTGACTGAGAAACAGCTACATGATGTATTGTCCTGCTGCCCGACGCCCCAGTGAAATCAAGGTGTTTTCACCTTGACGTGGCCTTTAAAATAAATTAATTTGTTAACATTTAAAAATGCGGTGTAACCAATGACATAAAACATTTATAAGACAGTTTATGACCCAACCAACCATGTTCTAATCCAATAATATTTATTAAAACATTTTATTTGGCTAATCATTTCATGGTCAAGATTTGGAAATGTTTGTATTTCAAGTTGCGTAAAGGATTTAAATGCTACTAATGGCACCATAAAGATGTTATATGGTGTTAATATCACCTGAGTATTAAAAATATAATGAATTTGCTATTTATGAACCATTAAGTTTTACCTCACCCCCAGAATAAATTTTATATCATTACAGACCTATTAATACACCTCTGTTATTGCATCCTCCTAATTCCATCTACCTTCCCTAAGATATATTTTCAAGCCAAACGTATAAATATGTGAATAAGTCAGAATTTTTTGTTATTCTGGAAAATTTGTATTGAACACAAAGTATGATGTGATGCTTTCTTCACTTTAAATTTTCTTTATGGTTATCACCTTAGTGTTTCTGAATAATCCAGGAACCACTCCATAAGGCCTGGATCAGATAAGCACATCCACCACATAGAAGTCTTAGCTCTTCTGCTAAACTAAAGCCCAGAAGACAGCTTTCTTCCTCTTATTGAAAAATTAAAGAACTTAAGATTTCTCTAACTATGCACACTATGTAATTCAGTGATTCTGGGGACTATAAAAACAACAGAGAAAATCCTAGTTATTAAAATATTCATATGTACAAATATATTTGCCAGCAAAATATTGGAAATATCCTCAAAATGGGATAACTCAGGACCACCTACTGGATGAAATACTATATAGTCATTAAAAATCTTGTCTTTGAATCATATTTAAGACCATAGCAAATGCTAGGCTTAAGATATAATGCTAAGCAGGAAAAAAGAGTAGGATACAAAACTGAATGATCTGGTGCCTGAGTAGAACTGTGTCAAAGTAAAACAGTCCTAAAGGAAGAAAATGACAATAAAAATAGAAAGTATGAGCAGTTACTATTATTCACTGTCAGTGAGATAATATATGTAGTATATGAAGTCACTGAAAACAAAACTTTTTTTTAATGAAACAAGGAGTCTGAATCAATACTGCTAGTTCGTAACACGCATCTGCCTGTGCCGTCCCCCAGTATTTGGAAATAGTCCCAATCTACGCATGGAGCTCCCATGTCACTGCTCTCAAGGGAATTCTGTCATTATTATTACATCTTTCACTATTGTATCACTTAATAGCATGTCATCATCATTGCACCTGTCCCAAAATGAAAGTAGGGAGGTCTCTCTAACACAGAGAGTGACCAGTCAGCTGGACAGACAGCACCCTGAGGCTAATCTTCACTGCCTGGACACGGCTCGTTTCGAGGCCACGCTCGCGGCCCTCCGGCTCGCCTCGTAGCCACCCCGCTGCCTTTTCCTCTCTTCAGATTTGCTCATTTCTTCCGCAAGCTCAGAATGGAAACTGTGGTTTAGGTGATTTTTCAATTCACATCATCTGTCTTCAGGTTTTCCTCGGGTTCGCCCTACACTTCCCCTTGGCTTCTAAAGCGACGGACAGTGAGGACAAGGGAAGGAAGGGTGCAGGAGTCGCTCGGGTTTTTCTTAAGCAGGGAAAGTAGATGCCTGAGAACAGCCCCCCGTCTGGCTCGGCACATACAAAGGAACCAAAACCTGGCGGATTCTTGTCAGGATTCAGGGCGATGACATGAAGAGAGTCCTTGGCACCAGGCGGCCGCCTAGCCCAGGCCCAGCGGACATCCTCAGCGCCCACACGGACCCCAGCAGGGAACTCTCAGGCCGACCCACAAGGCGAGAATTCTCACCGATGCTTTATGTCATCAATGTGTTTCCTCTTTAAAGCTCAAACCATTCTCATCGTGGAATTCCATGCTTTAAAAACCAAGCTAAGGAGGACCACAGTTCCTAAAGTTGGATCCTTTTCCAGAAGTGCTTATGACATGGGTGATCAAAGGGAATGGGGAAAGTCTCAATAGAAGATATTATTATCCTGTTTAGTAAGACCCAGAGACAGGTTTGCTCAGGACTTCCATAGACAGAAGCCCGGGTGATGTCCACCCCACCCACAGCCCAAGGAGAGGAACGGCCCTTGTATGAGAATAGCACCGAATCCAAACCCTGCTTCCTGCGCTTCAATAGCCATACCTGCTCATTCTGGGGCCAATACCTCCTGAGGTTGCTCATCCAGTATCTATTTTGCACCTTGCAGTAGGTCCACAGAAGGGACCTGGCAGGTTTAGCAAGAGAGAGAATCCCCTACGAAATGCCTGCCCTCAGGAAAGGAACACTTGCCAAGTTTAAAGTCAGAGCGGCGTTTAGCAGAGGGAGCCCGTTTCCACAAAAGGTGAGTGGTGGAAGTCACACGAGGGTTGCGTCAGTCCCAGGATGGGAGAGCTGGATTGAATCCAAGTTTCTCTGCTGTCTCAGAAGCCACCTAGGAAGTAGACAAATTCAACATGTCCCCCTTGCTAGTTAGCAGACCTAAGTGTTCTTCAACTACCCTTGAATTTGGAATCCTCTTCTGTATGGTCAGCCTGGAACACCTATAAAGTGGAAGCCACCAAGCTGTACAGAGGCCTTTATGAGCATCTTTACAATTGCCTGTCTCCTTCCAGCCCCCCTCAGCTCAGCCCCTGGAATGTGGACTACACACTTGCTACCCTATAAACATCAAACATTTTCCACTTGCAATCATAACCAAGATTCAGAACACTAAAATCCTCAGTTTCATTCTAAGACTCGCCTCACGTCCTTTAAACCATCTTCAGTGATAGTTCCTCTTCTGCTTTTCAGCATGGAGGAAGGAGCAGAGAAGGGAAGCATCACAGACCTGTAACACAGTTCCTGTGGGGAAGACACTGCAAGCTCTGTACATCAGACTCGGCTCCTGTGACTCTCAGACAGTGGGCACACTGACAGCGGGTCACACAGCTGCTCCCACAGAAACCCCAATGAGTTCTGTCCTTTTACATGTAACTCCAGGAACAAGGAGAAACAAAACCAATCCCCCCCAAAGGTACAAAGAAGAGCGCCCTCCCAGGGGGGCCTAATGATAAGTGGGCACGGAGAACGTGGCTGTGATCAGTCAGAGAGGCAGGCGAGTTATTAGCTTAGCCCTGAACCTCCTACTTAATGTAGGACCAGTGGTGATGCTTGACAGACCCTGGCTGTGGTGACAAGCCCGAGACCTGCTCGAGGAAATCCAATTGAAAAGCAGCCAAGAGGAACAACAAGCTAGAAACAGATGTTCCGGCTACCAGGATGTGCACACATTTAACCTGAATATGGAGCTGGGGTGGGGTTGGGAGCATTTGTTCCTAAATAAAGTGATTTCACCTCTTCTACCATACAGATATTGTCAAGTTCAATGAGAGCTGTCCACATTAGTTTTGTCAAATTTTCAGCAATCTCTGTGAAATAAGGAGATGTCAACATCATAACAGCTATTAAGGGAACTCAGGATACTTGATTTATCTCCCAAGTTTTACTAAAACATTACAGCCAAATCATACTCTGTTAAATCCTTGTCTCATAGTAATTGAAAATTATGTTTTAAAAAACTACCCAAATGAAATTCAGACAGTTCATGGAATCATCAGATGTAATACTGCCACTTGGGTAAAATATCCTCAAGGGAGATGTATTTTCATTTGTCCCTTTTTTAGGCACTTCTGGTCACTAGGTAGGGGAGTTTACGTTGTTGGAGGTGTGATGACCGGCCACCAGGAACGAGAGCACCCACCTGCCAAAGTCAGTTAACTAGATCTGAAAGGCAGTTGAGTCTTCTGAGCCAGAGCAAAATGTCATGCACATTAGGAAGCATTCTCTTCCATGTCAACACAAGCCTGGTTTTCTCTAATGGGTTTATAAGAGGAGAGAGACCATCACTGTGTGGATTTTTCTAAAGAAAAAAAAAATCAATACTCTCAATAGATTGTAAGTGGATCTAATGTAGCCCCACAATAGGCTCATAAGAAGATTAATATATGTAAAAGATTTTAAAATGTGAATTAATGCATGCCACACTTAGGCCAGATCTTATCCCCAAATTCATGTTGTTGTTATGTGTATCTAAAGCAAACAATAGTGCTTTCTCTGATAGCACTTCATTTTTTTATTGGTAGGTTTTAATCTGATACATTTTGGGGATCACTGAATTCTTACTTGCTTTAGAATGCCTGATTATATCATCCTGTAAAGGAATAAAGAACGTGAGCCATTGTTCTGTGCTGAAATTTATTGAAGATATTTATGAAGAGGGTGATCTTGAGGAATGCAAGCTTTTAAAATCCAAGAATGCAGCAGCAAAAATAAATTAATCAGGAATCCATCACTAATTTATACATGAATCATTTACAAGGAAGGTAAAACGGTTCAGTAAATTATGGATTTACAAATAAACTGGATTCAAGGACCTTGGAAAATACTTTGATTGGAATATAGATCCATTTTTCCTAAAAACAATTTTCAGTTCAACTTCAGAGAGAAGGGACATAAAACCAATCCCCCAACACCCCCACCATGAAAATTCAAGGGGAACTCTGCTGGGAACATGAGGAATCCGCGGCAATGGTTCAGAGGATTCATCTGCGCTCTACAAACTCAGGGGTGGGACCTGTCTATCGTTTTTCTAACTCATTCCCCTGAATTCTAAATTGTCAACAACTAAGGTTAATGATACCTGTCTTTCTGCCGTCACAAACAGTGAGGGCAGTTTAGCAAGAGATGAATCAGCCTCCTAGAGGCACAGGCTATTGTTCTCTTCAAACAAAGGACAAAGCTTATTTCTATATAAATTTTAAACATTGTTATAAGGGCACAGACATTTTTTTCTTTATGCTCGCATGAAATCCTTAGTCTGCAACACATTTCTTTCCTGATGAGGAACATCTTTTCTTTAAAATGTGCAGAGTAATGATGAAGCGTTCCAATGCATGATGGGTCACTCTAATCTCAAAATGGGCACTGATTTTTTTTTGGACTGCAGAGTAGGAAAATTCAACCACCCTTATGATTATTAGATAAGCAGCACCTTCATCTGAAACACCCTCCGCTCAATTGAGGAGGACACTTTTAGCTACTAAATAAACACTCCGTGATGAAGTAGGGAGGAGGGATGTGGAATAAGAATGCTACCAAGAGTAAGTAGCAAGTTTATCTTGCAGCAAGTACATGTGAGCAAACGTTCTTTTCATCAAAAGTATTTTATGAAAGAAAATACAAACTACATTTTCACCCAACCAAATTTTAAATAATGTGTTCCTTTCCTGAAAACATTCCCGATATGATTCAACAAGCACACTACTCGTTTTAGAATGCAGTCGTTGACGCTATATTGTAAAGTTGGGAATATTTTATATTAAATGCTTTTAATACACAGTAGGTACATATTAAATACAATCTGTATCAGTACATAGTTAAACATATCGGGTACTTCATTAGCTTCATTTAAAATGAAATAAGGCCAAGAGCTTAGCAACAAAATAATGCACTTGGAGATAATTCGACAATTTTAAAAGAGAACGTCCTTGAACTAAAATAATGCACTTGGAGATAATTCGACAATTTAAAAAGAGAACGTCCTTGAGCTAGGAACAATCGTGAGACAGTAGGAGATGGTGGCGTAAGTCAGCCACTCCTGCCACAAATACATCTCAATGAAAAATATATTGCACCCTAAGAAAATTACCAAAAATAGCAAATGAAAATTTACCTATGATTTCCCTTACCAGCCCTTCCGCTGCATCCCCCCATCACACACACACTCACACTTTCTGTGATTCTGTTTATTTTTAGTATGACACACGAGCTCGGCCAGCTCCATGATCCAGTGGTGAGACGCCTCCCCTCCGTCTAGCCCTCCGTGCACACACACGCGCAGACTTAGCCATGTGCACACCACAGATTCTGCCACGTCACATCTTTATTTTAAATGTTTTCATCCTTGCCAGGCATTGCAACTAAAAGGGTATTTGCTGCCTAATCTTAGCCATCTCTTTGGGTGACTGCCTAAGCCTGTATTACCGGCTTCACACGTTTTTATGCTTCAGGTCAATGTAAATGGAAGGATGTCAAAGAACGCCCTACCAACTCACTCTGCAGACAGGCAAGCAGAGCTCCAGAGGAGAGACCATGCCCTATGCTGCACAGCTGGGCAGCAACAGGGCTGGACTGGAATCTAGAACTCTACATGCCTCAGTCTTCACCTGTTACCTCTGGCCTCCAGGAGGTGGCCTGGGGGTGAGGAAGAAGCAGTTATGACATTTTACTAGGTTGTTATCTGTCAGCACACAGTCCACACTCAGTGAGCACCTAGTGGCAGTTTTACAGAGGAAATTGTCAAGTCCATTGTGCAGACTTGACGACTTTGCCCCTGTCTTGGTCTACCTGGGTAGATGGAGTCCCAGTCGGTGCAAAGGAGCTGTGCTTTACAGCCAGGATAGTCCTGCCAGGCCACAGAGAAGGCTGCTCTGCACCCAGAGTCCCCCAGGCCAAATCTAGGACCTCAACACCTGCAAGGCACCCCCAGCGGGTGTGACTGATTCTGAGGGATCCCTTGTGATGCTGAGCCACTGTACAGCCATCCACCTGGTCGGGAGTCCCCTGCATTTCCAGAAACAAGAAGACACCGGCAATGCTGAGAGGCTACAAATATCGCTCATCTCAGGCCAAGGGGAATTTTTTTTTTCTGGGGGGTGTTTTGCATTCGTTTTTGATGTGTGTCATGCTGAAATACTCATCATCAAAAAGCCCTTCTACATTACGGACTATTTATCCCTCTGCATCGTTTACAGTTTCCTGCATTTCCCAAATATTCTGTGATGAAGTTGCATTGCTTTCATAATCACACAAAAAAAGTTTAAAATTGTTAAAGGAGTCCCACACTGCAATATAAAAATCTTCATGACTTTTCTCTGAGTGCTGGAACTCTAGGTGGCTGGTTATTCTTCATTCCATCTCTTTCCAGGTTATCTAGAATCAACATATATTGTTTTAGATTCATACACTGAGGTCAGCCATAAACAGTTTTTGAGGAGCAGCTCCCAGGAAGTAAGCAGAGCGAATGCTTGCAGGGCGAAAACAATATAGAAAACCTGTAAAAGCTGAGACAGAAGGAAACAGACTGAAATGGAACTACTTATTAGCCCACATTGCACCCTAAGAAAATTACCAAAAATAGCAAGTGAAAATTTACCTGTGATTACATAAATGGCTTTTCCTGTACTCTTCCCCTCAGGCCACCTCCTCGAGGCCAGAGGTAACGAACGAGGTCGGATGAAGCGTGAGGCATGTAGAGTTCTGGATTCCAGTCCAGCCCTGCCGCTGCCCAGCTGTGTGGCACGGGGCACGGTCCCTCCTCTGGAGCTGATAGGGCGGTCTCTGACACCCTTCCATTTATGCTGACCGGAAGAGCAAAAACATGTGAAGCCAGCAGCACAGGCTCAGGGCCCAGCTCTCCTACAGTCTAGTCTCCGCCTTCACCTGAGGTTTATGAGCCATGGACTCCAGCCGTCATGGACCATGTCTCTGCGGTTCAACACTATTGTCTGGAGCATTTATCCAGATGCAAAGCCTACAATTACTGAAATGGTACAACTACAGGAAACAAAGGCTACGTTATGTCAAAATGTGTCTGTCTATACTCCCACGGGGTTATTCATGCTGTGTAGACCTGCATTAAGAATTCTCCATAGTTGGGATCGCCAGAAACAGAGATAGAAAAATTACAGTCAAATGAGGGCACCGCGCCATTAACGTGTAGAGATGGTGCTCCCGGAGGGTGGTTACTGCTTTCCATATGATTTTCACTTTCCATCTTGTAAAGCTGTGAATTTACTGTGGGGCCTGTGTGCTGCCCCTGAAGAGAAAATCACCTCTTTCAGAGGATCTGCTTGCACCAGCATAACATCTTTGCGGCTCTCCGCAGGGAACCACACCGGGCTGACTGCTGGCTTGGCTCCTCTGAGTCGCCTGTGCTGGGACTCGGGGCAGAGGCTCTGCAGGATGTCTCCATGTTTCTGTCCATTCACGTCACCGTGTCTTGCTGAGTCCCTCTCCCATGTACTGACCTTCCTAGCCGCTGTGAGGGACACGCAGATGGCTGGCACAGGGTTCTTGCTCTAGAGAGCCTTCTCACCTCACAGCGGGTATGGCAGAGAAGAGCTGACATCAGGGGAAGGACGTCCCAGGCAGAGGGAATGGCAAGTGCAAAGGCCCTGAGGAAGGAATGAGCAAGAATCCTGGGGCTGCGAAGAGGAAAGCAGAGACGAGGATGCAGGCGGGTACACCAGGTGTTGTAAGGCTGGAGGGGCTTGTGCTTTTTTCTGAGTGTGATGAGAAACTGGTGGAAAGCTGTGAGCAAGGCACTGACGGCATCTGACTGTTTTTGTAATGCTCCTCCTGGCTGTAAGGAGAATAGGTTGCAGAGAGCTTAAAGCAGAAGCAAGGAGGCAACTAGGCTAGGCTGGAGATCTAGACTGAAGAAGACGGTCACCCGGACTGGGGAACAGCATGAAGGTCACCAAGGGTCACGTAGGCAGAAGTCACAGAGCCCAGAGATTCCCGATTTTCCCGATTATCGCAAGGCGCTTGAAGGCGCCTGGCAAATACCAGTAAATATGCATGGAATTAAGGTATGGCCAAATGAATAGAGTCCCTCCCAAATTAGAGATCAGGGGGCTCCTTCTAGGCTTCAGGTCTCTCTGAAAGGCCATGCTGGTTTTAGGCTTACCTGCTTCAGCTCCACCTAATACTCTTCCCTTCCACCCAGAGATTTTCATGGGTCTGTGATTCCAAAACACAACTCTCCCTTCTGGGCAAGGGAGAGCACGGAGGAAGCGACTTAATACCGTAATCAAGATCCCTTCTTCACCAGCATTCTTCAGCAGCAGCAATAATTGGAGCTCTGCCGTGGCTTCTGAAAAAGTTCTCCAGTGCATTCAAAGCTCCTGATGGCAGTTTGTCTGCCTTAAGAATGTTGAATGATAAAAGCTGTTTGTCTCCCTCCATGGTTCTCCACCCTGGCTGCACCCAGAAAGCACCGGGGAAGTCGTTAAAATACACCCATGCTCAGGCCCCACCCCAGACCGATTCCATCAGAATTTCTGGCCTGAGGCCCCAGCATCTGTCACTTTTAAAGCTCCCAGGTGACTCTAGTGCGTCAGAGGCCGTTCATGGTGAGTCACTTTGCTATCTGGCCTTCACTGCAGGACACAGGTAATCCCAGAAACAGGGCAGAGCTGATGACTCAGTGTCCCACCTACTACGTGGGGTACAGACACACACATTCCCTTTTGCTTACTTGAAAGAATTACTCAGAAAACATATAATACAAATATACTAATAAATGTAAGGCTTAGGAGTGGACAGCCTGGAAGAGGCAGCCCAGGCATCTATCCCCACACCTCACTGGCCCTTCCTTTTCTCTCTCTCTCTGATCCTGCCCCAGGTGGCCCCTCCAGTCTCTCCCAGGCCTCCTGGACACCTGCACCAGGCACCCAAGGTAGGCCAGCCTCCCTGGAGGCTCCAGGCTGCAGAGACCCGCTCTTCAGGAAGGACATTATAAAACGCCTAGCTCTACTACCGAACGTGTGCTTCACTGCCTTGGAAAACAGTCTGCAGTTCTTCAAAAGGTTAAACATGGATTTATCATATGTCCTACCAATCCCACTCATAGGCATATACCTGAGAGAAATGAAAATACATACATGCACACAGCAGCAATATGGGTAACAGCCAACAAGTGGAGACGATGCAGATGTCCATCAGCTACAGAATGGATGGACGCAACGCGGTGCAACCGTGCAACGTAATGTAACTACACATCACAGATATGCAGCCGCATGTATTGTTCGTCCCTAAAAAGGAATGAAGTTCTGATACCAGTGCTACGACCTGGATGAGCCTGGAGGACACCTGCTGAGTGAGAGAAGGTCCACAGACTGTATGCCTCCATTACACGAAGTGTCCAGAGAGGTAAACCTGCACAGACAGGAGATCAGTGACTGCCAGGGGCTGGGGGCGACAGCGGAGGGCACAGCCACTCCCGGGTGATGGGAACATTCCAGAATCGGTTGTGGTGATGGGGGCACAAGTGCACAGACACTGGAAACCACTGGATTACAGTTTCAAAGGGTGAATCGTGTGAATTATGTATCAAAGAGCTGCTAAAAATATGCACTTCAACAACAGAAAACATGAAGGCTGAAATGATCATTTTTGTAAAAGATTGTGTAGATCGTAAGAGAGTGTCACCTGGAAGATTTTAGTCGGAGCAGTCAGCATATAACACCTAGGGGAATGACCTATCTCCTCTCAAAATGCTTTCCTTAATTCTGGAATGTTCTGTGACCTTTGCCTGCACTGTGCATCTTGCAAACTCCTCCGTGTCTCGCTGGTTCCCCATTGCTACGATGGCGCCTCTTCTCAATGAGTCGTTTCTCCGCTTGTCTCACTGCTCTCATGGCCATCATGTACTGGCACTTGTGGAAGCCTTAGCCTTCCCTATGGAGGACAGCAGGGTTTTATGTTTTAAAGATCCTTCTCCCACAGACAGGGCTGACCCCTGTCCCCACGAGAAGTACGTACCCAGCCCATGCACTCAGCCCTACATGAGGGCCTCGAGAGAGGCTGTGAGTTCCCTGCTTGGCTGCAGATTGAACCCCACAGCCTCGTGAAGACTTCTCCCTCGGCGCGTCCTCACCTCACGGGCCCCCCGGGTGCCCCTATTCCAAGTCGGCTTCCCAGTGTCAAGTTTGCCCAAGTCATTCCACAAGCTTCCTGACCTGCATCAGCCACTCCACCTCCAGGTACTCCTGGGACTAAAAGGTTTTCCAGGAGCCCCCGTTTCTCCCCAGATTTCTTCTCCGCCGGCCCCCCCACGGGCCCCCACCAGCTGCACTTCCCAGCGCCCCACCCTTGCGGCCCTAGGGGCTCGAGGAGGCAGCCCAGGGGTTGGTCGTCCCCACTGTGTGACCCGTTTCCCAAGGGCGCACAGGTAGGAGATGCGGCGCCAGGGCCCCAGCATGGGCCTCCCGGCCTGACACCCCTGTTCTGAGCTCTCTACATATTCCCAACCCTTGCCTCGGCTTAAGGGCAGGGCGGGCTGACAAGGCCGGCTCCCCTGTGCTTGCCGTGGGCTCTGGAGATGGGACCCCGTCACCAAAGAATACTTAACAGATGCTGGCAGCTCAAGGCGCTGCTCTAGGAACCAGGAATACAGACAACACCCCCAATGAAACAGACTCGGCTCCTTGTCAGGCGAGCCCGACAATAAACAGAGTGAGTTCTAGTGTGTTAGGTCTTCAGTGCTATTTCTGGGGCGTGGGGATGCCACGCCCGCGCACGGGGGACCGGGGCCGTGTGAGAGCGTCAGGCGGGTCTCGGAGGAGGCGACAGGGGCGTGGAGGGGGAGACAGGCGGCCCCTGGGGAAGAGGGCTGCGCGGAGGGGGAGGATAAGGCGGAGGGGCTCGAGGAGGACGTAAGGCGAGGCAGGGCGGCCGAGGGCAAGGCAGCCGGCCCACTCGCTCTGCAGCTGGGGAGCCGCGGGAGGGTCTGAGGTTTCGGGCTGACAGTCTGCAAACTCCCTCCGCTCCTGTATCCCCGAGAAGCTAAGTCTGCCCGATCCCTGAACACCCCCATCAGGCATCTCAGCCTTAGGAGGAGGGGGCGGGGACCGCTGAGGGCTCGCCAGCGCCTCCTTCCCCGGGATCTGTCCGTCGATCCCCGAACACCCCCTGGTGGAGGCAGCGGCCACCCGAAGAAAGCAGAACAGGAATTTGCCTGATGCACAGACTGCAAGAGCCCAGTGAGGCCAGTTCTGCAGCTTTTCTCCGCCTGCCTTCCCTGGGTCCGGGTCCTCTTCCGAGCAGCTTATGTCAACCCCCCACGGTGCTGTCCGCACCACAGTGATGCCGTCCACGCGGGCTGGTCGAAGGACTGCATACATGCGTGGCAGCATCCGTTACAGGCGGAAGCAAGGCGCCCGCTGGCAGGGTCAGGGCAGGGGGCGCGGCGCGCCTGGACCAGCCCACCGACGGGCTCCAAGCTGGGTGAAGCGGGGGAGCGGCGTCAAGAGGCAAAAACTTCCGGTTATAAAATAAAAAGGTCATGGAGATAAAAAGCACAGCCTGGGAAAGATGGTAGGGTCGCCATAACCGTGTATGGAACCACACCTATCGTGGTGAGCATTTCATACTGTGTGTGGCTGTCAGATCACTAGGTTGTACACCTGGAATAATATAATGTTACATATCAAGAATACCTCAATAAAAAAGTTTTACAAATTACAAAAGAGTAGTTGTATATGTAAATAGTTCAGCCATTTGTCTAGTTAAACATTTTTAATGCCTAGCAGGGTAGACTTGCAGCTCACATAGGTATTGTTTTTGTATAAATGCAACAATTCTGCAAACGTAGCTTTTCTGACATTGTGCTGCTGAAATATAATTTTCACTGACTCCATTATATAGGGACACAAGGACAAACGTGCTAATTGCATCTGATGTTTCATTTGCCTTTGTATCTTAGCAACAAGAATGAGAATTTGATAAAGAAAAAAACCAATTTGCTCAGGAAAATAAATAAAGTGCGGGATACTTTGTGGAATGTTCTCTACTTTGGCTGCAGATTCCTGACCCAGGCGAGGTCTGATCAAATCAAGACAGTTAAAACACTGTAGTCAATTTGCGATGTGTAAGAATGACAGAGTAAACACGCTTTCAAATTTATATCCATAGTGAGCAGTGGTTAACATTAATGTGAACGTATACTTTTCTTGCAGAGATTCAGGGAGGAATACTCTTTATTTTAAAACTATCAGTTCAGATAAGAACATAAATTAGCTCTTTATTAAACTTTCTCTGTCGGCCTAACTCTGGAGTTGTGCATTTGATTTATATTTAAAGTTATCAAATGCAAATCAGGGGGAAATTATATGTTCAGAAAATTACAGAAACATATTTCTAATCCAGCATATATACCCACTACATACATACTCATCTTCAAGCACACATGTGCCTACAGGAAAGAAAAATGCACTTTTCTTGCAAATTACTGGTATGTTTAAAGTTCAAAGTTGATTGACACATGCTTTCACTTAATGAAGGTAATTACAAAGAATAACAACTCCAAATAGATCTGTTCAGTGTAACCATCCCGTCCTGCCATGCAGATTACACTGAGAGCTGTCACATATGCCATGTTACTGCCAATAATGCGTAAGCACATTTGTAAGACAAGAAACAGATTAATAAGCATCAACACTTTCCCCTAAACACTTGCTGAAAGGAATAAAACCTGCTGGCACTGATGGAAATGATACAGCAGTGGAAGCTTTCTCTACGCTTCCCAAAACTAACCCCGCGTGGCTCACGGAGAACCAAGGTGCGCACTGACCTCGAGGCTGGCTGCTTTGTGCAAGGCCGAGATCATACAGATCCCTGTTTCCTAGTGTGCTGTGTGACCTAGCAGGCTGGGCATGTATCACCACTTTTACTAAAAATCTCTACTGAACCCTTTGGAGGAGTAACAGCCCAGCAGAAGGTTTGTTTCTGCTCCAGAGAGTTAACACTTATTGGGTATTTACTATCTGGTAAACACTGGTCTCATTAAACATCAAGGGGTACTAGGTCTGATTGATTATATATTTAGATGTAGACTATTACCCAGGTCTCCTTTGGAAGCATGAACACATATGGAAAAGGTCTGTGATTACAATCACACGGCAAGGCAGGTTTAATTCCAACTTCAAACACCAGGATTACACAAGAGGGGGTTCCATTATATTTACTTTTATCCTGCCAAACATGTTGGGTAAATGAGTATTGGGTCTAAAATACCAAAGGATGGATTTTCCACTTGACTTTTTCCTACCACATACAAATAGCTGGTAACATGAAAATGGATGGGCAAAGGGCATTGAAACAATCAAATTGTATATAACATGAACTCTGTCACTATATCATAATTGTGGCGCCTTTTATTCCAAAGCTGGTTAGGATTTGGGGTCATGTTTTTTATAGCAAGGGGCATAGAATTATAGCCAGTCAGTTATATGATCTCAGCCTAGTCATTAACGCAACGTGACTATGTTTGCTTTTGTGTGACACAAGGCATCACGAGACACTGCCAACATGCCAGATAATGGCAAAATAAATAAACAGGAGAAGTTTTAAGACAAAAGCTCTCCGGTCACATTGCTTTCAGGAATACAAATTTTACATTTAAAAATAAAAGGAAACTTTTTGTTCCATACTGAGAAGTGGGGGAAATGTCTATTTAAAAATGAACTTTCTGCCATGGAAAATACCTTTCTGTGATCCTGTTTGAATGAGGGAGTGGGTTTGTAAGTCCCCCAACATTGCTCAGAAAAATGCCCTGCTGGTCTTGTGGAGCGGAGCCTCTGGAGAGGCTGCAGGGCTCCGGGGCCTGGGGTGATATCCTGTCTGCCCAGCACAAAACTCCACTGATGAGAGTTTCCTCGAAAATGTTTTGATTGCTCAGTTTGGCTCCAACCTCTGAATCTGCTATAAAAAGACTCGAACTCTGAACGTCCTGAAATGTCGCTGTATTGTTCCCCTTATTTACGTGGAATTTCTTATTAAGCCATATTTCCATGCAATAAGAGCAAATAATGCCAAACATCTCCTCCTGTTCTGACTCAAGGGTGTACGACTCACTCTCTCCAAATGAACAGGTCCACCCCGCCAGACGCAGCCTTGCAGACCAGGCTTCCCCAGACCATCACCCCGATCCAAGAAGCCGGCTCCCGTATTTCAGAATCAGACTCACAGAACACAGGAGCTGGAGGAGAACTCATAACTGTCAAGTGTTATTCTCTGGTTTTTAAAAGAAAAAAAATGTGTCAATGTGACGTGGCGGAAAGAAACCATCAGGAAGACTCGGGAGGTCCGGGTCAGGCCTCATCTCGGTTGCCATTCATCAGCCCTGTGAGCTTCGTTTTCCTTCCTGTCTATGAAATGGGAATAGCGATTCCTGTTGGGCCGACATGGCAGACATGCCAGGTACTGCAGCTGGCACCCTCCCTGACCCCCACCCACACTTTGCCCCTTGGAACCATTGTTCATGTGCCAGCCTTTGGCTTCTCCCTCCGCCAGCCTAACTCACTCCTGAGAAGGTAGGGGCGACCCTTCTCGGACTGCTGGAGAAGAAGGCGTGTTTCCACATCCCTGTGTCGCGGGGGATCCAAGTGCCTGACATGGAGTAACAGGCCACCCAATTATACGTGGAAGTGGTGACGCATTCCTGCAATGGACAAGTTAACTCAGACACCACGTCACACCTGGCAATTCACTCTATACGTGGGAGGCTCAGAAAGCACGGACATGTCTCACCTGTCAGCCACCTGAGAACGCATTTCAGAAAAAGAAATGATGTACAACATTCCCCTACTAACCAACTAACCATGAACTTGGCTTTTGCAACTGGACTCACTTGCTGTCTCTCCCCAGTGAGGGTACAGGTGCTCCCCTGCACACCTGTGGAGCTCAGGCCCCGGGAATTGTTAACACAATATTCTGGACCACACAGACATGTGCTTCTGACCAAGTTTTCAGAACCAGCTGCTTCTATAGCATCTTGGCATCTGAGAAGATAATTTACAGAAATTCCATAGATAGGAGGGGCTATACGTGCCGCGTGGGAGCTGGGGTCAGGAGCCGCCATGGTGCTGCTTCCCTGCTGATCACCCATCACTCCCCTCCCAGCAGGGGTTACTCTCTCACTCCACCTTCCAGAACCCGCCTGTTGGCCTGGGATCTCCCTGGAACCATGTCCTGCGAAGGACCTCTCCTGGGCACACTGCAGAATTCACTTAATCAAAGTATTTAAATTGCATATGGAGAAATAGAAGGAAAGAGAATTTATTATTAGCAAGCCTTCTCTAAATTTCCCCCACGCGTAGGTCCTCTACCCTTTATAAGGTGCTTGAATTAGGTCTTGGGGCTTGCAATGTGCCATTGTATACCAATTGCTCTGTACTTTTTAAGGTAAGTTGACCTTAACCACAGTAGATAATGCATACATCTTTCAGATTAAAAAACTCACCAGAAATATATTATAAAATTGTAGGCACTGACACCCATTCCCCACATCAAACTGCCCTTGGGTCAGGCCGCCTGGGGAGGAGAATGCAGAGGTAACAGCTTCTCATATTTCAGAGAGATTCGCTAAGCAGTAATAGTGGGAATAGTCACAATTTACTGGGGTGTAGTTACAGTCACGGCTTAGTGGGGGTGTAGCGTGTGCCAGAGATTTAAAGGCAATCAGCTCATTTAACCAGTGCAGCACCCTATGAAGTATTACTATTACTTCTATGTATAGATGACATTTTGTAGTGCATTTTTAAATGTAAGTTCAAGTTCCTGAAATTTCACCATTTGACTAAACAGATAAGCTCATAATTAAATATGCAAAAACCCCTGGGTGTAGTAGAAACAGTTGTTTTATCTGACTTATTTACTTGTGAACTACCAAGGTAAGTATGCTGAGCGACTCATTCATCTCCCAGTGGACAGACAGCTTGCGAGATTTTAGAATATTGCAAACCATTTAATAAATTGCTCAGAAAACACTGGAGTATTTACTGAAATTGCCATAAATAGCAGGACATTGTCTAAAAAAAAAACCACGTATTTCAACAAAATCTACATCCTGTCAAAGGTCATAGAAGGGCGTTACTTGGTTTATTTACATTTTGCCTAGAATGTAGTCTCTCTGAGTAGAAGGTGAAACTGTTAGTGATCGCACAAAACATGCACTGTTTTGAGCAGTTACAGAAGGAAAAATAAAATCCTGTATCCTTCACATATTCATGGGTCAAGAAGAACTGCCCTTTCTTGAGAATAAGATTGACAGTCCCTAGAAGGGTTTCAGAAAGCCTCTGGTCTCATCTTGCATTGGGGCAGCTTCTCAGATTGATGACCCTGAACAGAGAGATTATTGGTGATTTGTCATTAAAACCTTAAAAATACTGCATCTCAACAAATCTAAGATGCCATGGTAAAGCGCCTCATAATCTCATATACCCCTAAGAGCAAAGCCTGACAAACTGGGCTGCTTCCTCAGCTGTCTGATGCATTCCGATGCCCGATATGCTCTGATGTTCAGATGCACACACCTCAGAACCAAGGAAATGAATCTAACTCATGACACAGAACTGAGAAGTCTTTTGCTGTAATTTGCAGTCTGAAATGATTGCACATGCATACCTGCTCATCCAGGTGTGTTCATCAAGCCCTGGCATCTTCACCTCTTGAATTGTCTTCTGCCTTTTCAGTCCTGCAGCCTCGTCTCAGCCGTCGGGCACAGCGGTGTCACAGATGTCTACGAGAGCCTTCTGACTGGTCTCCAGGGCCCCAGATTTCAGTCCCTCTGCATAGAACGGATCCATCTGAGTACATTACTCACCTCTACATGGGGCTTCCTTCCCCAGGTCCCGCCGCCTCAGAATCCTCCTTTGCTCCAACCACCCTTCTTGAACCAAGATAAGAGGCCTCCAGGAGAGCATGACATGGTCCTCAAAACCTGGATGAATATAGCACATTTTCCTGAAGCCTTAATTTCATGCAATGGTAAGTAATTTATGATATTTATTATTTTCACTGAAAAAACACCATCCAGTAGAAAGAGCTTGTTGTGGCCTGTGGCACCACTGCACGCAGGAGTGGCACCCTCCCGGGCATCGCCCTCTTCTGCCATCCACCTGGAATAGTTCCAGAAGCTCTACCTACAGGACCAGCCCAGGTCCCCACCTTTTTGGTCTTTATCCCCCTCACTCTATTCCTGAACGCAAATTCTTCTCCTGCCTAGATACCGTCTCACCATTTTCCCCAAATGCCCAGCTTTGCTTTGGAGATCATGATGCCCGCTGGACAGGAGTGGCCGCCTCTCCTGCTGCGGCTCTGCAGACCTGACCGCACACTCAAGACCAGGTCACCTCCCACCTTCCTGACCCAGAAGCCAGCTCTCTCCTCCTTAGCCAAAGGCCCTTCCAGAGATTCCGCGGGCAGGGTTGGCAAACCACAGCCCAGGGCCCAGTACTGCCTGCTGCCTTGTGGCGGCCCCCAGAGTTCAGTAGAGCCAGGAGACCAGCTACTGCCTGGCCTTTTACGGAAGAAGTTTGCCAGGACTCAATCTGGATCCTTACTATACTTTTTAACACTAAAATTCCATTTTCTCATTATATATTATCTTAATCTATGTAGTATACATATAAAAAGTTAATGAACTATATATACTTTTATATGTATAAACTACAACTACATATACTTTAATACATAAAGTTGAATTTCTTTATGTCCCATTCCCTAAATATGACCACGAGCCCCTTGCAGGCCCGGACAGCCCCGTCCTTAGTCCCTGTGCTTCATCTGGAACATCACCGAGTGACAGACTGTCAAAGCACCACTTAACTGAAATATGAAACACACGTGCTTTCCTGTTGATAATGTGACTGCTTGGTACACAGTACATCCAACAGTCAATCAATTATCAAATGCTTGTTTAACATCTGTGCTGCCCTGGATGCCAGGCAGTGAGGGAACAGCCACATGAGAAAAATGGAATCTCTCCCTGTCCTCCCAGACTTGACCGTCTCCTTGAGACAAAATCAGCACATGTGGCAGAGGAGTCAATGGGGCGCAGCACACAGGCGGGGGCAGAGCGGCAGCGTGATGCCTGACGTTACAGAGGAATGCGAGACCGGCCCAGGTCGAAGGCCAGCAGGGGGCCTCTGACCCCTCAACACACATGTGCTCTGCACCCGTGAAAGGGGAACTAAGGGATAAAGTTTGGTAGTTGGTATGTGGATTATACAAAGCAGTTCCTGCCTTGCCAGAGACAAAGTGGGACATAGTAATTGCATGCTTAGTGCAATGCGCAGACATCTTGGGTGTGAGTGCTACAGGAGAAGAGGAGGGAAGTGCTCCCTAGTTCACAATTATGTTTGATATTCATGTTGATTTGAGTATCTATAACTTACCTTTCTTGCAGAACTAAAAAGAATTTGAAGCAGCCTAAAACACATTTATTCATTAAACATTCAACAAATATTTATGGTGTGCCTGCCCCCTGCCACCCGTCTAGGCTCTAGGAATAGAGGTGGCTAAGACAGCTCTGGTCCTGGAATGCTTATTCTTTCAGTGGTGATCACGGTCAGTCGATAAACAGATCAATACAGACCGTGATAAATGCTCTGAAGGCAATGCACATGGTGGCTGGGCCAGGGCAGCTGGCGCTGAATGGGGGAAGGTCAGGGAGGCCTCATGCTGAGGCCTGAAGGGCAAGGAGGCCGGCCGCGGCAGGGAGCTGAGAGTGCAGTGTGGACACAACAGCCAGGGCAAAGCCCCAGGCAGTTCTGAGCATGGTATGTGTTTGTGGAAAGCACGTTGCAGTCGGGTGAACAGTAAGTAAGACGTGACACTGGGAAGCTGGTCAGGAGCCAGGCTGATGGAGAGCCTGCAGGCCCCCGTCAGGACTCTGGCTTTGACTCCATGGGCAAAGACATGGCAATATAATGGAAACAAAATCAGGACATCTGGGAAGAGAATATCCAGAGTCAACAGATGCGCTGCCTCCAAGGGCTGACAGGTGTCATGCCTGGGCTTTGGATCTGCTCTCTGACGACCAGAGGCAGAAAGGGTTTTCCAGGCTACAAGCTTCCAGTTACCTGAAAGGAGAAAGTGTAGCAGTTCCTACATCAATTCCACAGAGGTTTCCCTAGAGTCTTATACTCAGGACCTTGAGGAACATAACGGTCAATTTTCTAGAGAACGATTTTACAGCGAACGAGAACTGATTTTCCCCGGTGACTGCAGCTCGGGGGCTGAAGGGCAACGTGGTGAGGTCTGAACTCATTCTTGGGAGCCTGTGTCTGGCCTTGTGGTGCTCAAATAGGATTCAAAATGTTCTAGAGCAATGTCTTAATTTCTAATTGTACCTAGACAGACCTTAGACAATGTGTGAGAAAGGTAACGTTTACCCCTCATGTCCCTGCCACCAGCGCTGCTCCTGGACGGCTGAGAGTGCCCTGGTATGACCCCAGAGTCCTTGTTTCTACCTGGTGGGCTGTGTGTTGGGACCCGGACCTCCTCCCTGGCCGCTGGTCAGCAACAAGGTGGCTCATGATCTTTGAAACCAGACAAGTCTTACATCATGCAGGTGTATGGTTTTTAGGAAGTTACTTAACTTCTAGAAGCTTCCATTTCCCCACCTAGCAAGATGAAGTCAAACAACATCTGAAAAGTGCCTGGGCACTCCTGAGACGCCTCCCATCGTCAGTGACTGCAGCTGAGACGCGAGTGCCAGTCAGCTAATGAGGCGTCGGATGCTTTTGCCCAGTTACAAATGCATATATTTCTAAAAGGGTTTTCAAAAACTATTAATTATTGCAATTTTAAAAGCTAAGTAGTATGTGATAACCGAAAACATTTTACCAATACTGAAATGTATGAAGTGAAAAGTGAACGTTTTCCCTCACTGCCTCCTTGGCCTCCCACTCTGCAGCATGTGAAGAAAGTTTATAAATACATACTCTTTGCTGTTATTAAAACAATAGATTTGTGCAAGCTGGCTAGTAGCTTTCCAGACCTTTTCATAACATGGTATGTGTGTTTATATTTATATGCTGCATATATTAATATTGTTCTTCAATGCACTTTTTCACTTGCTGAAATAGTCACCATTTCCTGTTTATATGTACAGATCTGCCTCATTTATGGTTGTCTTAGAATATTCCCTTTATCCATGCATTCATTTTTTCATTTAATAAATATGTATCAAGTGCCTGTGATCTATATTTAGATTATCTCTAATTTTTTACTACTATAATATTTTTATGCACCTATTTTTGTGTCCTGGGTAAATGTGCATGCATTCCAAATTTGATAGGTACTGATGAATTGCCTTCCAGAAAAGGACGCATCGGTTCATCCTCCAACCAGCAGCTTATGCCAGCACCAGTTTCCCCATCCAACAGGTAAAAAATGCTGCCATGGTGCATTTTGTCTTTCCCTGGTCACACACGGAGATGAACTTTTTCCATATGTTTATCAGCCAGTTCCATGAACTAGTCTGAAAAATCTTCTCATGGCCTTGACCCATTTTCTAGGAGTTTAGGGGCCCCTAGTCTTGTCAGTTGCAAGTCAGTTCGGAGGCATTTAACACCTCCACGAAATTCATGAAGCCACCTGCCTCCTTAGGGCCGACCTAAGACACACCATCAAGCTTCTGAGAAGTGAGGAGTTCTTTTACCCATCCCTGATTTTCTTATTAGGACACAAGTCATCTGCAGTTACGTCAAAGTTCCACTCTATCTAAATGCCTCAGCAGGCCTGGAATTAGACCCGGGAAGCAGGCAGGCATCTGGGTAGGCGGTCAGTGCTTCTCTCAGACCTTCCCGGTGGTCCTCTCAGGCACCTTGCCGCTTCTCATCGATACTGTAAGGGTAACGAACAGTCGCTGGGTCTTCTCGGGCGCCTCTTCGCCAGCCCATTGGAGACAGTACCCTCACTCCCACCTCAAGCACTGTGAGCCCTCTGCTACTTAGTTTTTCTCCATGGCACCTACCACCACGGGCAACCATCCACAGTCTCTGTGTTTATTCTGTCTCTCCCACTGCAGCATTAGCCCCAACGAACTGGTGTTGAGTACGTGAACAGATCTCTAGAGTCATGGAAGAGCTTATGCATATATTCTCCCATCTCATCTGTCCCACAGCCCTGTGACGCAGGTATGGCCGTTCCCACAGATGAAAACAAGTCGGCAGTAAATCAAGAGACATGCTCAAGGGAGGGCTGCAAGCTCGGTACATTCATGGCGCTGACGCTAATGCTGAGCAAAACTGAAGGCCCCCACGCAAATGTTAGTTAATATGAATGTGGTTGTTTCCAAAACAGTCATGAAAACACTGTTAAATTATTACCTTATTAATACTTTTTAGTTTCCATATATCTACATACCCAAGTCTGCCTATTTAACTAGTTCCTAGAAATGATGACTTAAGACACTAGTCTATTTGGAGAAAGCGGGGGGGGGGGGGGTACCTTGATTCAGCGTTGACGATAAGTCTTGCTAAACTCTAGGGGTCTGTTTCATTCCTTTTTGAGATACAATGTCCACGGCAAATAGCATTTTGTGGACAGTCAATAAATGTGTGTGGAAAGGAACTGAGTTTCCGATGGAATGGGTGAGAGCAATTAAAACTTTAATTTCAAAATAGCAGAGGGTTCTCCCTTCGTGACCTGAATTTCACATGGTAGCCAGCCTCGATCCCCAGCAGAATCGCCTGGGAGACTTCATGAAGCATGGATGCCCCGGCCCCACATGCAGAGGTGACTTGAACGGATCTGTGGTGCCACTTGGGCTTCAGGATTTTTAAAAGCTCCCCCAGTGACTCTAAAGTACAGCCAGGAATGAGAAGCACCAGTTGATAGATTTCTCGAATGAAGAGTTTGTGTCCTTGTTGAAAGGTAACATGTAGGAAAACAAAAGTCACTGAACAGAATTCTTCAAGGAGACGGCCACCCAACGGAAAGAACCCCTGGAGCAAAACCAGAAGGGACCCAGCTCAGAGGGAACCGTTGTGCAAAGGCGTGCCTGGACATGAAAGAATTACAAAGCCTTTTGCGGACTTGCGCTCCCCAGAAACTACGTGCAAACAAAGAGTCATCATATTGTTTTTCTAGAATGAGAGTTGGCAAACTTTCTCTGCAAAGGGCCAGGCAGTAAATATTTCAGGTTTTGCAAGCCACATGCTCTCTGTGGCATCTACTCACTCCACCCCCCTCATGAAAAAGCAGCCATAGATGGTGTGTAGACGAGTGTGGCTATATTCCAATAAAACTCTACTTATGGACATTAAAATTTGCGCTTCACATAATTTTCCCACCATGAAATATTATTCTCTTGATCTTTTTTTCAACCATTTAAAAATGTGAAAACAATTCTTAGCTTAGGGACCACATAAAAAAAAGCGGGGGGTCCAGATTGGGCCGATGAGCCATTATTCGCTAACTCCTGCTCTCAAACATGTATTAAAAACAAATATAGGAGCAAATAAACACTATCAATAAAAACATTTATATGGTAAAAGACATATTTGGGCAGAACTGCTGGAATTCAACCCATACTTAATTCTTGCCCTCACAGACACCCAAACTGGAATTATTTTCTCAAACTGCAAGTGTACTTGAAATTCCAGGGTATTTCAGGGAGGAACTTGCCTGTCTTTTTGAGCCTTTCTCACAGAGAAATTACCAGCTGCAAGAGATGTGCAATACATCAGGGATGGATCTAACAAGAACTTAATAACTCAATCACAAAACCTGTGGCTGCCCTGTGTGGAAGCTGCTTTTACTGTCCTGTAAGTCATAAAAAATACCAGCTCCAGGTTCCCAAGTGAATGGTTTATGGGCATTGATTTACACAAACACAGGTATATTAAATATGAGCCCAAAAGATTTGGGGAATTCAGAGATGTGGAAATGAGTTTGGAGATGAAGCAAGTTCCACATCCAGAAGCAAGAGGGAAATTTCTCTGCAGGGGTTGGTGATGGGACCCAGCAACAGAGGGCGCTTTACAGAGAGGCCATGGGGTGGGAGAGTGCGGGAAGCTGGACCATGTCCTTGCCTCCTAAGCAAATCTTTCTCAGTTGCCTAATTTATCAGTGCACATGGCCATACTTAGCCATCACATGCCACATTCAATAATGGAAACATTATAAATGGGAAATAAATGTCCTCTGGTGAATTTTCCCCAAACATTAGAGCTCATAGAGAAAAGAGATTTGTTTATGGTGGACGAGAAGAGGGAGACTACATTTGGAGGTGGTTTCTCCTTGTCTTTGGTGAAAAATAAAGAAGACAAGCAGGACAGAGGAGGAGGGGTAAGTGTGGAAGGAGGTGGACCTGGCAAGTGGGCATCTGCACAGAGGGAGAGCCTTTCAAACGTCAACAGCCCTTGCAGGCATGGGGACTTGCAACCTGGGGACTTGCAACCTGGGGACTTGCAGCCTGGGGACTTGCAGCCTGGGGACATGGAGCCCGGGGACTTGCAGCCCTGGGGACTTGCAGCCTGGGGACTTACAGCCTAGGGGACTTACTGTGGTGGCCTGCGGGTCCAGCACGAGTGCCCCTGTCCTGGGCTGTCACAGGCAGCCGCCAGCTCTGCCACTGCAGGCATCATAAAGGTGTTTTATGTATTGCGCTGCTCACACAGTCTCATCCTTCCCAGGCCATTGCCACCTCTTAATAGTACAGGACAAACACCCACATCTGACCAGAGCAATGAGCAAAATCAACAGCCTGACCCTCACCCTCTGATGGGCTTCACTCTCCAAAGCTGGCCCAACCCTACAGGCTGGACCAAGAGCCCATTTTGTAGCAACACTGATGCTTTTCCCCAGGCTCACAGGGGAATTGTCCAATTACACACACAGAAATAAAATCCCAAACCTGACAGCAGTGGAGGGAGGCCCCAGAATTATTGCTGAAACACCACAGTCTGCTTCTCATTAAACGGAGAGCTGATGAAAGCAGGTGGACACTGAGACCTCACTAGTGCTTATCTCCCTGAGACAAAGCAGAACTATCGGCTCTATGGGCTGGGAGGAGGGTGAGAGCCCAAATCGCTCCTCGATATTATTTGGTAAAGCCCCCACCCTTCACCACCACATCCATCTGTCCTCTCCCCAGCCCTGGGGCCTCCCCCTGACCACTCTGCCCCTCAAGGCCCTTACTCTTCTCTGGACTCTCAGAGTGCATGTGGGCCCTGGGCTGGCCCTCCTGGAGCAGCTTTGCACCAACTTCCCAGCTGGATAGCAGCCTCTCAACACCTTCCCTGTGGTCCTAGTATCAGTATAAACCACGAAGATTCTTGATCATGCTGATTTATTAAGAGCAATAAAAAATGTGATGAGTGGTTTTTACCTTTACACAACTTCATATAATTAAGTTAACAAATCAGGAGAAGTAGCCTCTCCTAGATCATGTGACTTTATTTGTATTCTGAAGATGTGATCACAGGAAGTTTCTCATTTAATCATGCTGAAGCACCTGCTGTGTATCAGGCACCCTTCTGGGTGCAACAAACAAAATAGGAACCCTCAGCATGGCCCTGATGGAGCTCAGAGGGGACACAGTGCATTCAATGCCACTGAAGCACAGGACCTGCAGAATGCGGCTGGCAGAATGAAGCAATTGGCAGGGGGAGGCGCCAGGTCTCCCTGCAGCCCATTCACTGTCCTTGCTAGGTCTGAGGTGTCTTAGGAGCAACTGGAAGCCATGGGAAGGTGCTAAGCAGTCATGGCTGATGACAATCACAGGACAGTCTACTCTCAGGCAGACAGTCCCTGGAAAACACAAATGCTCTTCCACCCCACAATGAGAGGATTTCTACAATTTCATTGTTTTACTTCCTTCAGGCTATGGATCAATATTTTTAACATACTAGCTAGAATCTTTGGTGACAATAGAAGTGAACTTTTATTTGGGGGAGGAGTGGTAGAGTGTTAACATGGCATTAATAGAAACTGTCCTCTAATACATTAAAGATCTCAGGGAGGGCTTCAATAAAGAGATACAAGAGCTGATGAATACAGTAACTGAAATGAAACATACAATGGAGAGAATGAATAACAGACTGCTGCAAGTAGTAGAGGAAACAGTCAATGAGATGGAAATGAGAGAACAGGAACACAATGAAACAACATTTGAAAAATAGGAGTACCAAAAGGAAGAGAGAGAGACAAAGGGATAGAAAGTCTCTTTGAGGAAATGCTGAAAACTTCCCCAGTCAGGAAATAGACATGCAGGTCATGGAAGCACTGAGAGCTCCTAACAGAAGGAACCCCAGGAAGACACCAAGACATAAGATAATTAAAAAGGCAAAGATTAAGGATAAGTAGAGAATATTGGAAGCAGCCAGGGAGAGAAAAAAGATCACTTATAAGAGAAACCCCATCAGGTTATCAGCAGAAACTTTACAGGCCAGAAGGGAGTGACATGAAAATTTTAATGTACTGAAACAGAAGGACCTTCAACCAAGAATGTTCTACCCGGCAAGATTATCTTTTAAATTTGAAGCAGGGATTAAACAATTTCCAGATAAATGAAGGCTCAAAGAATTTGTAACAACAAAATCAGCATTACAGGATAACTTAAGGGACTTCTGTAGATGGAAGTGTTCCTAAGGCTAAATAGTTTTGATTATGGCATCTAATATGTAAAGTATGGAGGAGGAAGAAGAAGAAAAAAAAGTATTTTTAGATTGTGTTTGAAATACAGCAATCAGCAACTTAACATAGACTGTTCTATAGTCAGGAAGTGATCCTTGAACCTTTGGTAACCACAAACCTACAGCATGTAATAGATACACAAAAAATTAAGAAAGAGAAGTCCAACCACAACACTAAAGAAAATCATCAAATAACAAAAGAAGAGTGTAAGAGAGTAAGAAAGGAACAGAGAGGAACTATAAAAACAACCAGAAAACAATTAATAAAATGGCAGTAAGTACATACCTATCAATAATTACCTTAAATGTAAATGGACTGAATGCACCAATCAAAAGACAGAGTGGCACAATGCATAAAGAAATAAGACCCATCTATATACTGCCTATGAGAGACTCATTTCAGACCCAAAGACATACACACACTGAAAGTGAAGGGATGAAAAGGATATTTCATGTAAACAATAGGGAGAGAAAAGCAGGAGTAGCAGTACTTTTATCAGACAAAATACTTTAAAACAAAGAAAGTAACAAGAGACAAAGAAGGACATTACATAATGATAAAGGGGTCAGACCAACAAGAGGATATAACCTTATGAGTATCTATTATGTACCCACCATAGGAGCACCTAAATATGTAAAGCAAATACTAACAGAATTAAAGGGGGAAATAGAATGCAACAAATTTATATTAGGAGACTGTAACACACCACTCACATCAATAGATCAACCAGAGAGAAAATAAATAAGGAAACAGAGGCACTGAACAACACATTAGATCAGATGGACCTAACAGACATCTACAGAACATTCCACCCAAAAGCAGCAGGATATACATTTTTCTCAAGTGTACCTGGAACATTCTCCAGAACAGATCACACAATGGGCCACAAAAAGAGCCTCAATAAATTCAAAAAGATTAAAACTATCAAGCAACTTCTCAGACTACAATGGTATGAAAATAGAAATAAATTACACAAAGAAAACAAAAAAGCTTACAAGCACTTGGAGGGTAAACAACATGCTTCTAAATAATCAATGGATCAATGACCAAATTAAACAGAAATAAAGCAATAGAGATAAATGAAAACAGAAATACAACAGTCCAATATTTGTGGGAATGCCACAAAGGCCGTTCTCAGAGGGAAGCACACAGCAGTACAGGCCCACCTCAAGGAACAAGAACAGTCCCAAATAAATGGTCTAAACTCACAATTAAAGAGACTAGGAAAAGAAAAACAAATGAAACCCAAAGTTAGTAGAGGAGGGACATAATAAAGGTAAAAGCAGAAATAAATAGTATAGAGAAGAATAAAACGATAGAAAAAAATGAAACTAAGAGCTGGTTCTTTGAGAAAATAAATAAAATAAACACTTAGCCAGACTTATCAAGAAAAAAAGGAGTGTAACAAAATCAGAAATGAAGAAGGAATAGTTGAAACGGGTACCACAAAAATACAAAGAATTATTAGAGAATATTATGAAAAATTTTATGCCAAAAAATTGGACAATCTAGGAGAAATGGACAACTTCCTAGAAAAATACAACCTTCCAAGACTGACCCAGGAAGAAACAGAAAATCTGAGCACTCCAATTACCAGCAATAAAATCAAACTGGTTTTCAAAAAACTCCCCAAAAATGAAAATGCCAGATCCAAGTGGCTACACAGCTGAATTCCACCAAACATTTAAAGAACTAATACCCATCCTTCTTAAAGTTCTCCAAAAAGTAGAGGAGGGAATTCTCCCAAACTCATTCTATGAGGCCAGCATCACTCAAATACTGAAACCAGACAGACACTACAAAAAAAGAAAATTACAGACCAATATCCCTGATGAACAGAGATGCAAAAATCCTTAACAAAATGTTAGCAAACCAAATTAAAAAATACATCAAAAGAACCATCTATTATGACCAACTGGGATTTATTCCAGGGATGGAAGGATGGTATAATATTCATAAATCCATCAACATCATCCACCACATTAACAAAAAGAAGGATAAAAACCACATATCTCAACAGATGCTGAAAAAGCATTTGACAAAATTCAACATCATTTATGAGCATAGAGGGTAAGTACCTCAACATAATAAAGACCATATATGACAAGCCCACAGCTAACATCATACTTAATGGTGAAAACCAAAAAGCCTTTCCTCTAAGATGAGGAACAAGACAAGGATGCCCACTCTCACCACTTTCATTCAACACGGTATGGGAGGTCCTAGCCACAGCAATCAGAAAAGACAAAGAGATAAAAGGCATCCAAACTGGTAAAGAAGAAGTTGAACTGTTTGCAGATGACATGATATCATACATAGAAAACCCTAAAGAGTTCACCAAAAAACTATTAGAACTAATAACTGGATTCAACAAAGTTGCAGGATACAAAATTAATGCACAGAAATATGTTGCATTCCTATAAACTAACAGCAAACTAGCAGAAGGAGAAATCAGGAAAAAGAATAAAATACGTACGAATAAACCTAACCAAGAAAGTGAAAGACCTATATTTTGAAAACTGGAGATACTCATGAGAGAAAATAAAGAAGAAACAAGTAAGTGAAAATCTATCCTGTGCTCATGGATAGGAAGAACTAATATTGTCAAATTGGCCATCCTGCCTAAAGCAATTTATAGATTCAGTGCAATCCCTATCAAAATTCCAGTAGCATTCTTCAATGAACTAGAACAAATAGTTCCAAAATTCATATGGAACTACAAAAGACCCTGAATAGCCAAAGCAATCCTGAGAAAGAAGAACAAAGCTGGTGGGATTATGCTTTCCGACTTCAACCTCTTCTACAAAGCTACAGTAATCAAGACAATTTGGTACTGGCACAAGACCAGACCCATAGATCAATGGGACAGAATAGAAAGTCCATCTATACACCCACGCATATATGATCAATTAATATATGATAAAGGAGCCATGAATATACAATGGGAAAAAAGACAGCCTCTTCAATAACTGGTGTTGGGGAAACTGGACAGCTACATGCAAGAGAATCAACCTGTATTATTGTCTAACTCCATACACAAAAGTAAACTTGAAATGGATCAAAGATCTGAATGTAAGACATGAAACCATAAAAGTCTTGGAAGGAAACATGGGCAAAAATCTCTTGAACATAAGTATAAGCAATTTTTTCCTGGACACATCTCCTCAGGCAAGGAAACAAAAGCAAAAATGAACAAATGGGACTACATCAAACTAAAAACCTTCTGTACAGCAAAGGACACCATCAGCAGAACAAAAAGGCACCCTACAGTATGGGAGAATATATTTGCAAATGACTTATTTGAAAAGGGGTTAACATCCAAAATATGTAAAGAACTCACACGCCTCAACACCAAAAAATCAAATAACCTGATTAAAAAATGGGCAGAGGCCCTTAACAGACACTTCTCCAAAGAAGAAATGCAAATGGCCAACAGGCACATGAAAAAATGCTCCACATTGCTCATGGTCAGGGAGATGCAAATTAAAACCACAATGAGGTATCACCTCACACCAGTCAGGATGGCCAACATCCAAAAGATAAGAAATAACAAGTGTTGGCGAGGATGTGGAGAAAAAGGAACTGTCTTAATCTGTTGGTGGGAATGTCAATTGGTGCAGCCATTGTGGGAAGCAGTATGGAGGTTCCTCAAAAAACTAAAAATAGAAATACCATTCAACCCAAAAATTCCATTTCTAAGAATTTACCTAAGAAAACAAAATCCCTGGTTCAAAAAGACATACGCACCCCTATGTTTATCACAGCACTATTTACAATAGCCAAGATATGCATGCAACCTAAGTGTCCATCAGTAGATGAATGAGGAAGATGTGGTAAACATACACAATGGAAATATTATTTAGCCATAAAAAGAAAAGAAATCCTACCACTTGCAACAACATGGATGGAGCTAGAGGATATTATGCTCAGTGAAATAAGCCAGGCAGAGAAATATAAATGTCATATGATTTCACTTATTTGTGGAATATAAATACAAAACAAAACAGAATGAACAGCAGTAGACTCATAGACACTGAGAAAGGACTGCTGGTTACCATGGTGGGGGATAAAGGGGCTCAATCATAACGTAAATCGATCATAGGGACGATAGTGCAGCATGGAGAACACGGCCAGTGGTTCCGTGACATCTTCCTATGTTGACAGATGGTAACTGCACTAGAGGGGGTGAGGACTTAATAATATGGGTAACTGTTGAACCACTGTGTTGTGTACTTGAAACTAAAATAAGACTAATTGTCAGTAAAAAAGAAAAAAGAAACTGTCCTCTGAAAGTGAACACCCGACAAAGGACATGCAAATATACAGACAAAGCCTAGAGGTTAAAAGAGGAGTAAAATGTGACATATAAGAAAAACAAGGGCTCAGTTTTTTTGTAATTGACTCTGGAGTCAGATAAACCTACATTCAAGTCCTGAATCTACCATTTACTAGCTTTGTGACCTTAGACAAGTTATGTAACCTTTCTTTGCCTTAGTTTCCTCACCTGCAAATTAACAGTGTCTTCAGTTTGTACCCATCTTGAGTGAGAATTAAAGGAGACAATGACATATAAAGCCATTAGAATGGTGTCTGACACAGTGTCATCTCAATAAATGTTAGCTTCTGTCCTTACTATTATTAGTGAGGTTTTCTTATAAGGCACCCTCTCGTCCATGGGAAAACCATATAGATACAACTAAACTAAATTCAAACTAAACCATAAATAAATCATTATCTGGCTTCCATTCCAAGCTGGACAGTCTTGTGATCACCTCAAGGATAAAAACAGCCACAACTCCCCATTAGCTTTTAATGTGTCTGGATGTCTTCAAATGAATATCTTTCTCTACTTTTTTTTTTCACCAGAGAAAAATAAGAATTTATATCATCCGCCTCGATCAAGACCAGCTCCCCAGTGTGCACAGAAAGTCAAGAATAGAAATCAAGCTCAAAGGGCGCTCAGAAAATGACTCAGAAAGCCCCGCAAGTCACGTATGTACACACCCAGTGTTCAGACAATAACTGCATTATTTCTCTTGGCCTCTAGATACAAAAAATGTATATAAAATGTCACAAGAGAACTTTCTGAGAGTTTTTAGATGTTTCTTTTCACAATATGAACAAAAAATTTTTGACATTTTTTACCAACCCATTCAACTCTCATTCATTTCCAGCAAGTGGACCCACTAGCCACAGCTCCTTCCCCATATGCCTGGGAGACACTTCCATCTTGTGGTCACTGTGAGCACTACAGGGCACGACTAGACCCCTTTGTCTCCGTTCTACGTTTTATTTGGCAAACCTATGAGCTACTTTTCTCCAGTACTCCCTCTAATTATACTGACTATATCCTCAAATAAATACTTTTCTTTTCTCACTATGAAGAATACAAATGAGCCATAACGAAACCCATGAACTATTTAGGCTGAAGGATTTTTTTAAATATATTTGGAAAAATAGGTAGAAAATCAAGCCATTTAATTGTAAACTTTGACAGTAGAAGTACAAACCCGTTATTCTGAGATTCGAGAGGAAAGCACACACTGTGTGAATTCTGTGCCTGAAGTAACACCTCCCAATGAGTATTGAAGACACATTAGGGGGCAGCCCCTAACAGGTCATGCTGCATGTATGGGAAGCACAGTAGGGGATCTACCTACATTAGCTCGTGCAGTCGTGAGACAAGCACGGCAGCTGGGCTCCAAACAGCTTCACGGGAGGACTCAGAGCCAGCACTACATTCTCCCAAGGGCAGACGCCCCGGCGATCCTGCAGCTGGCTGTCTTCTACAGATAGTGTCCGGCATATAGCAGCTCTTCAGCAAACACCCAGGAATGAATGAATGCATGAGTAAAGCTGCTAGTGCTCACTAGTGTCTGGGCTCCCCTCTTCTTTCCAGGCACATGACTGGGTTGCATTTCCCCCTTTCCTTTGCAGTTAGGTGTGACCGTGGGACTTAAGTCTGGCCACTGGAACCACAATGTCCTGGCCTGGCTTATTAAAACTTTTTCTATGGGATCCTCCTTTCTTTTCCCCATCTGCCAGCTGAGAGGAAAAGACTCCAATAACCTAAAGGAGGACGTAGTAGCCACAAGGTAGGGGTTGGGATCCCTGAATCGCTACATGGAGCAGAGTCCACCTGCCCCCATGACCCTCGTTAGATTGTAACACAAGTGAACAATACAGCGTATTGTGTTAAGCCACTCAACATGATGGCTGTTTATCACAGCACTCGGTCCACCCAGACTAATAAAATTCCAAAACAGTCCTCTTGAAATTATGAACACTGCTTTTTCTGTACAAGAAAGACATCCTACGTTGCTGCCATTTTAACTTAAAGCTCTGTACAACCGAATAAAGAACTTCAGCTTCACTTTTGTAATTAGTTTGTATCCTCACTGGAGAGTCTTAAAATTAGAGACCTCAAAGGGAATTTAGTCTCACTCTCACTGAATCTGAATTAGCCCAAAAGAGAAAGAATTTTCTCCAGGGTGGCTTAATATGCTTAAGTTTCCATCAGTGTTTAGTATTGCCTGTAAGATGGCATGTTTCATAAAATCAAGCTAAATCTGCTCTCCAGCACATCTATTTTTAAGATTCCCCGTGGTGTCTGAGCCTGACTCCACGGGATGAATCATGCCTGACTCCTTCCTTTGATGACACAGAAACCCACAGAATGGGTTGGGGTGGGGCAGGGGGTTGGGGGGAATGCAAAGAAGGCTGTTGGCCATTTATACCGACCTGAGGTCTTCAGTACCTGACACAGGGCACACTCCAGGTTATTAAAGAAACACAGGCCTACACAGTGTGGGGCAGTTCTCGAGTGTGTGTAATATATTTGCAATGAAAGCCACATTGACTCTTTTAACATACATGTGCATGTAACTTCAACCTCTGATATTGCCCACTTAATTCCCTAGGCATCTCCAGATTGCTTTTCCCTTTTTTAATTGTTCTGACACGGAAATACATAATGTTCACTACGGGTCACCCAAGAGAGCTATTATCTACTTCTGATTTTCCTCTTTGTCATCTGCCAGGGACTTCTAGGGGCCTCCTCAGGGTGGGTTAGAATTAGGAACACAGCTAGGAGGGAGGCATGGAGGACTGCTTTACTTCAATCAATGTATAGGCTTAGAAAATTCAAACACAATACCACCCTTAAAATGTGACGAAATTATTTCAACATTCAACTGTCAGAAATAATAGACAGTTAAGAATAGTCAGGAAATTTTGACAGAGAAGAACAATGAAGGAGTATTTGCCTCACCAGATATTACAACTGACTTAAGGCCACATTAATTAGAACAATGTGGTAAATGACATGAGAATAAATAAATAGATCTATGGAATTAAAAATGGTTATAAAATGGGCCCTAGAATAATTAAGATTTTAGGGTATTATTTTCTTAAATCACAAATCA
>JAVSCE010001518.1:0-11225 GCA_032199065.1 Smutsia gigantea | reverse complement strand
CAGGCATAGTGCTAAGCCTAGAGGGAGCTTGGAGGGGCCCGGCAGCCCACATGGTGTCCTTCTGTTCTCTCTACTTACCTACCTGGTACTTCCCTTAGAGGAGATGGCAGGGACTTCTAGCCACTGCTCTCCCTTAATGCATAAAGGAATATGGGGTCTGGGAAGGCTGGAACTCTGACCAGCCAAGTGCCAGCCCATCTGCTCACCTTGACCTGCCCTTGACCTGCCCTTGGCCTGCCCAGGATGTGGCTGACTTGGAGTGGGTGATGTGGTTCACCTCTTTCCGCAACGTCATCGTCTTTGCCCTCTCCGGACACGTGCTGTTTGCTAAACTCTGCACAATGGTTGCCCCCCAGGTGAGCAGGACCAGAATCACCCCAGCCTCCCCCTGCCAGCATCTCCTCAGATACAAGGGCTGTGGGGAAGCCAGCCTGGGGTCCCACTTCCGTTTGAGTGGCTAGGTACACAAAGCCTTCTCCTGCCTACAGCTCCGCTGCTGGATGTATGCTGTGTATGGGGCGCTGACCGTGGTGGGCACGATGGGCCCTTGGTACCTGCTGCTCCTGCTTGGCCACTGTGTCAGCTTCCACGTGGCCTCACTATTGGGCCAGCCCTGGCTCTGTCTGGGCCTCGGCCTCGCTAGCCTTGCCTCCTTCAAGCTGGACCCGCTGATCTCCTGGCAGGTGTGCAGTGGGGCCGGACAGGGTACAGGGATAGGTAGGTACCTCTCACCCAAAGCCCTTACCTCCCAACTCTCCGCAAGCATTTCTTTACTTTTCTACCTGTCTCCAAGCCTTTGGTTATGGAGTAGGACCTGCCATAAGGTGGTCACCCCCACCACAGCAGCTCATCTCCTGCTCTAACCTAACATTAAACATGAATTGGTCCTCAATGGCCAATGAGGACTGGCTCTGGAGAGAGGAAGGGACAGGACCAGGCTAGGACCCCTTTTAGAAGCTGGATGGGCTTCCCAGAGACAAGGGGCACCTGGTGAGCTGGCGGCCTGTTCTCTCCCCTCCAGAGCGGGTTTATAACAGGCACTTTTGGTCTTCAAGAGGTGCTGTTTCACGGGGGCAGCGGCTTCACAGTGCTGCGTTGCACCAGCTTTGCGCTGGAGAACTGTGCACACCCTGGTCGCCGCTACTCCCTAGCGGACCTGCTCAAGTACAACTTCTACCTGCCTTTCTTCTTCTTCGGTCCCGTCATGACCTTTGATCGCTTCCACGCCCAGGTGAGGGACACCCCGTGGGCTCCCAGAGCAGGCCTGGGTCTCCCTCTCCAGACAGGCTCCCGCCTCAGGACTCTCAGGGCAGGCGCGTCCCTTCCTCAGGCGGCTCCGGGAGGAAACCACGGCGCCGGCCTCCTCGGACCCTCCCAGATAGGGATCACCGGGCGGGGATGTGTCTTCACCCTCAGGCAGGACTTGCCTCCCCTTCAGACACTTCGCATCCCCAGGCGAGCCAGCGGGAGCCGGTGAGGCGCGAGGGCGATCTGTGGCGCATCCCGGCCCAGGCAGGCCTCAGCGTTGTGGCCATCATGGCCGTGGACATCTTCTTCCACTTCTTCTACATCCTCACCATACCCAGGGATCTCAAGTTCGCCAACCGCCTCCCGGACAGCGCCCTCGGTGGGTGTGCACCTGGCCCCGAAGAGGGACTGGGGCGGGCCGCCATCTCAGGACGGCTTACAGCGAGGGAAGCTGACACCCCAAGAAGGCCCAGCACCTGCCCGGGAGTGGGGGGGCGGGCGTTTACTCTTGGAAACGCGTGGGTCTCGGAGTTAGCTTTGTCCTGTGGGGCCCGAGCGGTATCGGACAGAGCCCGCCCCACTGCGCCGGGGCCTCCGCCTACTTCCACTGTCCAGGAGGGCCTCCCCGGGGCGGCCGGACCCAGTCCCGCCCTCGGAAAGTGGGCGAGGCCTCGCTGGGGGGCGGTCCCAGCCCCAGGAAGTGGGCGGGGCTCCCGGGGCGGGCGGGCCAAGACCCTCCGTCCGCACCAGGGAGTCTCCATAGCGGAGGGCTCAGCGCGTCCCCGGACTCGGGGGCTTCAGGTAGGGCGGCTAGCGCGATGCCCCTCAGGCAGTGACGACACTGTTCTCAGCTGGCCTAGCCTACTCAAACCTGGTGTACGACTGGGTGAAGGCGGCCGTCCTCTTCGGGGTCGTCAACACCGTGGCGCGCCTTGACTGCTTGGACCCGCCCCGGCCTCCCAAGTGCATCACCGCGCTCTACGTCTTCGCGGAAACGTGAGTGCGAGGACCCGGGACCCGCCTTTGGACCCCCACCTTCCCTCAGCCTCAGTCTCCCGGGAGCTCCGCTCCTGGCTCATTTACACCCATCTGCTTTTCTTCCTCAGGCACTTTGACCGTGGCATCAATGACTGGCTTTGCAAGTGAGTTGGGGTGGGAGGGAGGGATGGTCACAGCCATCCTGCCAGGTGTCCGAGCAGGGCAGTGCAGAGATTGGTCGGCCTTTGAAAAGATCACTCCTGGGTCCGAGGAAGCAAGCAGTGCAGTGAGGAGATTGTAGCAGAGGTCTAGGTGAAAGCCACAGCGGCTTGGACTTGGGTGGGGTCCCTGGACATGAGAGAAATGGTCAGGCTAGAGGTGCACAACAGACAGCCTGGACAGAACGTGGCCGTGGATTGGGGGTGTCAAGGAGAGGCAGACGACTCCCAGATTCTTGTCTGTAGCCTGGCAGAATGGAGAAGTTGTTTCCAGAGAGGGGCTCTGCCTGAGAAATGTCTAGCTGGAATCTGGGAGACAGCGTGGTCCAGGTTCAGGGAAGTGGTTGGGTCTGAGGGTCTGCAGTGTAGACAAGTTCATGGGACCAGTGGATCTCTGAGCATTTTCAGTGTGGGTGGGTGGTCTTTGGTTCTTGGGAGTGGATACGTCCCAAGGAGAAAGCGCAGAGTAAGAAGAGGAAAGAAGGGACAGTGGAGACGGGGCCCGGAAGGACTCTGGATGGGGGAGAAGAAGAGCCGGCAGAAGGGACTGCAAAGGAGTGGTCAGAGGACCAGGAGACCAGTCAAGAGCACATGACAGCATGTAATCCAAGGGAGACCATCCAGGCATGGAGGGGGCAGCTGGGTCAGATGCTGCAGGGGGTCAAGGATGCTGGAGACAGCGTTAGTGTCAGTGGCATGGTGTTCAGCCATTCACTGGAGAGACAGGGCAGGTGCGATTACAAGGAGACAGGCCCTACGGGAGCTCCCGTGTGGACAGATCCTGAAAGCAGCCTGGTAGGGAGGGGAAGGCAGAGAAGAGACTGAAGCAGAAGAGGGCATTAAAAAAAAAGAAAATAGTGAGACATATTTGGGTGCTGAGGGGAATTGTTCAGCAGAGAGGGAGAAGATGGTGAGGCAGGAGAGAGGAGTGATTAGTGGTGTGAGGTCCCTGAGGAAGGAAGGGGAGATGGAACCAGTCAGGCGGAGGCCTGCCTTCAGGACAGGGAAGAGGATGTAGAAGGACGGCAGGTTACTCTAGAAAGGTGAGGGGTTCCACCTGAAGGCTTTGGTTTTCTCCATGAAGCAGGAGGCAAAGTCATCAGTTGAGAGATGCCTCCCTCCTCCTGCCTACGTCTCTCACCACACCGCTTCATGCTTACAGGAGAGATAAGGGTGGAGTAGACTGCGGAGTGTGAGAGAAGATGCCTGCACGGGCTTGGCACTGAGAGCCAGATGGGGTTGGAGGTCGTGGGTTCATGGACTATAGTCTGTAAAGGTGTGAGATTTTCCCCATCAGAGCTAAGCTTCTTGGGGGCAAGTGAGGAGAAAGTGGGTGACTGGGTTCTGCCAGATGGAAGAGGTGACAAAGTTTTTGGGGGGTTATTTATGATGATGATTCATTGAATAGAAGCCTGTAGGGAGGTGGTAAAGATAGGAGGAGAATCACAAAATGGGGTGGGGGATGTGAATAAGATTGAAGAATTAGAGCTGGGGGAGGCCTCGATCGTGGAAGTCAGGGGATCTGAGTTACACTCCTAAAGGATGCCTCCAGCTGCTGTGTGGTGAACGGACGGTGGGGCGGGGGGGCAAAATAAGCAGGCAAATGCCTCTGGGGGCTCTTGTGATCATGTACGTGAGAGGAGATGGTGGAGAGAGGAACCCAGAGTCCAAGTGGGCGCCAAGGCTTCTGCCTGCACCTGAATGGTTGGTGGTGGCATTAACCACGAAGGGGATGGCCTGGGTTTGGGCGGGCATGGGGGTCACTCAGGTAAGATGTCTGGTAACATTTGGGTAAGTACGTCAGGAAAGACACCGGGCGAAAGACACAGGTTCGGGGCTCATCAGCATAGAGACCATATTCGGAGTCTTGGGTCTAGATGAGACTGCTGGAGAATGAGTGGCCATGGCTGCAGAAGACAGGAAGCTCAGGGCTGAGCTGAGCCCTCCATGCTCAGAAGCAGCAGCCCCCTGAGGTCGGGAATGTTGGATGTGCCCAGGATGATAGGGTTGAAGGCTGCCCCAGGTATGTCCTTTGCCCGTCTCCTTCCTGCCTTTTCCGGCTCTCCCACTGGCCCCTTCTTCCATCCTTCCTGCAGGTATGTGTATGACCACATCGGTGGAGAGCATTCCAAGGTGATCCCAGAGCTGGGGGCCACCGTGGCCACATTTGCCGTCACCACTCTGTGGCTTGGGCCTTGTGATGTTGTCTACCTGTGGTCATTCCTTAACTGCTTTGGCCTCAACTTTGAGCTCTGGGTACAGAAGCTGGCAGAAATGGGGCCCCTATCCCAAATTGAGGTGAGTAGGGATGGTCTGAGACGGGTTGACTGGGTCCCTGGAGGTGGCAGCACTGCAGCTCTCTGGGGCCTTCCAGGCGCTTGGCCCCCAGTGCCCTCTCTCCTGGTTGTGAGGACAGCGGCTCCCCCGTGGGCTTATGGTACTCCCTGCCTTCTGTGGAGAGTGCGCACCCGGGCCTGCTGTGCTGGTCAGGCCCTGCCCTCTCTCGGGGTTCCAGTTTCCCCATCTTTAACCATGAGGGAGAGCTGACCTGGGACTGTCAGAAACCCAGGCATATCCCCAGGACCTGGGTGGCCATGTGGGCCCGGCAAGGCCCTGACCAATCATGTCCTCTTTCCCCTGGGCCTCTTGCCCTACTGCCAATGCTTTCGCGACCGAGCAGGCCTCTCTGTCAGAGCAGACTTCCCGTAGGGTGCGGGCCCTCTTTGGAGCCATGAACTTCTGGGCCATCATCATGTACAACCTTGTCAGCGTGAACAGCCTTGAGTTCACAGAGCTGGTCGCCAGGCGCCTGCTGCTCACAGGTGAGGGGTGGGGCTGGGGATGGATACAGAACATGCCAGGCACCGACCTCAGGGCCCGTGAGTTTCTGAGATGCCCCCCCTCCACCACCCCACCACCCCAGGGACTCAGCAGGGGGCCAGGCAGGTGGGGAAGGAAGTTATGGAGGAGGGGCACTGCTCCCAGGCATCGAGGACTTCTTCCCTGCACAGGGTTCCCCCAGACCACACTGGCCGTCCTGTTTGTCACCTACTGTGGCATCCAGATTATCAAGGAGCGAGAGCGAGCCCTGGCGCTGGAGGAGGAGAAGCAGGACAAAGAGAAGCTGGAGTAGGTGGGTGGGGGAGAGGGACGGGCTCTGCTTAGCTGTTCAGGTGCCCCAGCCACGCTGGCCACACGGGGCCTGGCCAGTTAGAATAAAGATTTTCTACCAATTTGGCTGTTCTCTGCCTCTTCCCCCAGAAGTCTCCTGGCCCCTTCTTCATGCTAGATGAGGAGCTGGAGGTGCTGGGCCTCCGGGAGGGGTCAAGGCCTTGGTGAACACAGGCTGTGGAGGAGACCCGCAGGTGGGAGGCAGGGACCACCGGCCTGGGCCACCCAGTGGCTGCACATTGAAGCCCCAGATCTTCAACTACCTGGTCACATATGCTGGGAGACTCCAGACCCTGAGCGGCTTGCTCAGAAGGCACTTTATTCTTCTTAAGGAGGGAGACATCCATATTTGATGGGAACAACCCCCCACTGGACAGGCGAGGAGACTGAGTCCTGTGGGGAAATGTACTGGTCGCGCAGGCAGGCTGGGGCTGGCTGGTCCAGGAGGCGGCCTGCACTCCTCTCTATGGTCCTGGCTTGTGGACCAAGACCAGGTATACGGGAACACCGGGGAGGCCTGCAGCCCGTTGTCTGTACCTGCCTGAAAGGCTAGGACGTGCAGCAACTCCCCTCCCACAGTGAGGCAGCCCCTTGGGCCCCATGACAGGGTCCAGATGGCCTCTGGCGTCTTCCAGGAGGCCCCAGCAGGCCAGGTCCGAGAGGGGTGCTCAGCTCAGGCCCTCTGGGCCGCTCACATCTCGGTCAGGCGCAGCACGTTGAACCGCACAGGTAGGAAGGTAGCGCCGGCAGCATAGGCGATCTCCCGCAGGATGCCCTCCCACTTCTGCTCCTCCTCATTAAATCTGGGGTGGGAGGGAGTGGGGCAGGGCCGAGGAGCCTGGTCAGCAGAGCCCAAAGTGGACCCGGCAGGGCGGGGTGGCTGGGTACAGTAGGCCCACCCCAGGGAGTGCCCCCCACTCCATCTCCAGGAAGGTCTGCTCCTAGGCAGCTCTCGGGCTCCAGAAGGGGCCACTCACAAGGCCCATCGCCAAAGGACACCCACCCCGTATTACAGGAAGGGTCAGCCTGCGAGGGATCTCCCACTCCTTGAAGTCCACCTTTCTCCAGGAAGGTCTGCACAGCCCCAGTACCCTCCTCTTGAGAATTTCCATCTGCAACACTCCAGGAAGTCCTCCCGGAGCCCACCCTCCCAGCAGCACTGCCCTCTGGAGACTGCAGCGGTGGGTAACTGCAGCAGGAGGTGCCCAGGTGGGCAGAATCTCCTCCCTGCACCCTCAGGAAGGGGCAGCTATGGAAAGCAGTGGCTCTGAGAAGCTGCAATCCTGGCCTCAGCTCTCCCCTCCACAGCAAGCATCCAGGAGGGAGGAGGGGAGAGGAAAGGCCTGGCTGCCTCCTCAGGACCCTCTACTCCCTGGGGCGCTTCCATGGGTCTGGCCCCACACTTGGGATCGGCTCCCGACTGTGGCACTGTTGATGCTTCCGACTTTCCCAGCCAAAGCGGAGAGAACCTGGGCTGAGCAGCTGTGTCTGCTGTCCCTTCCCCACCGGACTCCCTGGAAGAGGCCTTGACTCGGCCCCCAGTGAGCTTGCCAGGCGCCCCAAGGCGCTCAGCCACGGTGCTGTGGGCCAGCAGCCCTGCTCATGACTCCCCCGCACCTCCCCGGGGCCGGGCTCACCTCCAGATGTCGTTGAGCTCTGTGGGGACCAGCTCCCCCGACTCAGTCTCCACCGTGGCAAAGCCGCCGATGGCGTAGAGGGTGCCCGCCAGACTGACCAGGCTGAGCGAGCTGCGCTCCTGCGGGAAGGCCTCAAAGGGCGCCCACCTGAGGGCGAGGAGCAGGCGTGAGGCGGTGCCCCTCCTGGGGGCCTCAGCAAGCCCGGGGATGAACCTGCCAAGCATCCCCGGCCCCCACTGTGCCCCCTGTGGAGCCCGAATCCCAGGCACCCGCGCTCCCAGCACAGCCTCCTGTTCCCTGGTCTTCACTTCTTCCCCATTCTCTTGCCCTTCTTATTTCCCATCCTTGTCCCCTTGTCATTCCACCCAACCTGTCCTGTGAAATCCATCATTCACCTCCCCAGCACCCTTCTTTGCTCCAGAACAAACTCCACTTGCTACCTACTGGCCACTAAGCCCTGCCCTAGCACCCTGCCCCGTCCCTCTTCTCCCCTCACAGCCCAGTTATTCTCAAGGTGTTTCACTCCCTTCCCTTGGCTTCTGAAGTTGGGCTTCATCCCCGGCCTCCAAAACTGCTCTCAGGTCCCCAACCAGGACAGGGCTTTGAAATTCAGGGCCCACAGCACACACTGCTGACAGGGCTTCCTTCCCCCCTCTGCTCCGAGGCCTCCTTCCTGGATAAACACATCAGCCCCCACCATTCCTCAGGGCTTGGGCCTCTGCCTCTCCCACTTACACCCTCTCTCCCAAGGGAGCTTGTGCCCTCTGTGTACTGTTGACCCCAGACCTCTGCCGCCAGCGCAGCCCTCCTCCTGCCCAGGTGGGCCCCTCCCGGGCATCCCCAGGCACCTCAAATCCATGTGTCCTAAGGGACCCTCACTTTTCCTACTCGACTCCAGTGATTCTCCAATAAATGACCTCCCACCCTCACTTGTCCCTCGCACCCCCAACATCTGATCAATCATGAAATCCTATCTCTTCTATATCCTAAACTCTCGCTACTCGAAGTGTGATCTATAGACCAGCAGGCGCCGAGCAGCTCCTGGGAATTCGTTAGCACTGCGCTCCCAGCTCCACCTGGGCCTAAGAATTTAACATGATCTGCAGGAGATCCGTGCGCACATTACAGTGTGAGAAGCCCTGGGCTGAGTCTTTCTCCAGTGACTGGACACCTCTGCCCCATTCCCACTGCACCCCGACTCCATGTCATCACCTCTTGCTATTCAGTTGCACCCCAGCCTCCTGGGAAGTCCCGGATCTGTTCTCTGCATCAGCTGCCATGAGGCATCTTAGTAAGACACAGATGTGAGCTTAAACCCCATGAGAGGCATTTCACTGCCCTCTGGACAAAGTCCCTCAGCCCTGCTCCCTGTCTCTCCAGCCCCAGGTACCCCTTCCCCACGTCCCCTCACCCACCCACTCTACCTGACCTGAGCGACAGCCTTTCCTGCAATGGGCCTGCTTTCTCCTCCTAACTGCCTCGGCACTGCCTTGGCATCCTTCTCCCACCACCCCTTTTGCTGGCTGAGTCCAATGAGCCCACCAGCTGTTTTCTTCCTGACCTCCCAGGGCAGGACAGCGTCTGTCTCGGTCACCACTGTATTGCCGGCACCAGGCCAGTGCCTGGTATTAGTCTCTGAGGAACCGGGCATCTCCTACCCCGCTCCTGGGAGCTCTCTCCTGCCCACCTTGTGGAGGAAGCCCACATCACTGCTGGTCAGAGGAAAGGGGCTATTTCTGTGCTGATGTCCAAGCTTAACAGCAGAGACCCAAGACAGGGGCTACAGTTCCTACCAGGGCAGACCAGAGAGGGCTGACCCAGGCCCAAAGCCACACAGCCAGGTGCTTACACGGAGCCTGTCCCTGGCTCTCTGCTGGGGGGCAAGGGGTTGGGGGTTGCCGTGGGGATGGAGCAGCCATACTTGTTGTCTGTGATGCTGTACACCTCTGCTGAATTGGTCAGCCCTGTGTCTGTGACCCCAGCAGCCACAAAAATGCGGCCATCATGGATGGTGGCCCCGAAGAGTGAGCGGGCAGTCTGCATGGGGGCCAGCTCCTTCCACTCGAACTTCTTGGGGTCATACATGCACATCTTGTTCAGGCACTTCCTGTGGGGTGGGGGGCAGTGAGCGAAGGGAGGAAGCTGGAGGGGAGCCGCTGCTCCCTTGGCCCAGCTGCTCCAGGTGCCCCCCAAGGCAGCCAGGAGAAACCCAGGCATCCCCGGAGAGTCCCCTCCACTGGAACTTACTGCACTCACTGCCCCCCCTAGCCTCACCTGTCACTGCCTTTGCCGCCAACGACGTACACAAGGTCCATATGGGAGAGCACCGCGTGGCCGTACACAGCGTAAGGCAGCGGGTCCGATTCACCCCATTTGAAGGACCTGGAGGGGAAGGGAGTAGGGTGAGCGACAGACTTAGGTGCATGCTCAGTCCCTCTCTGCGGTCAGCCACCCACCCAGCCCATCTTCAGGGCGCACCTGATACATTCCTGGCACTCCCCAGGCGTCTCAATACCTAGATCCCATGCCACTTGCCAACCGCCGGCCCCTGCCCAACACTGCCCGGCCCGGGCCTCCCACTGCCCCCACTGCCCTGGACCAACCCCTGGCCTCCAGGCTCCCGCCCAGCCCGGCCCCAGCCCGTGCTCACAGCCTGTCGTAGCACAGGACAGAGTCCAGGCTGCACTCTCCATCCTTGAGCTCTCGGCCGCCGACCACGTAGATGGAGTTGAGAGCCTCTCCCAGGCCAAAGAGGCAGCGTGGTGAGGGCAGCGGTGGCATCCCCAGCCACTCTGAGTCCAGGTGATCAAACTGCGGGACAGGCGTGCAATCAGCTCTGCCTCCAGCCCCCGTGCCCCAAGCCCAGCTCCCACCCGGGTCACAGAGGGGTTCAGGTCTCCAGGTAGGGCCACAGCTTGGAGGCCGCTTCTGCAGACAGTGCCCCTCCTCCTATCAGGCTATGAACAGCAGAGGCCTCCCCTGGAGGTAGGTGCTGGGAGACCACCATATAGCACCGTGATGGGGTGTCCTGGGCAGAGCTGTCCAGAGCCTGTGACAGGGAGGTCCAGCTGAGGCCCTGTCCCTTCCCCAGTACAATGAAGTGAGGCCTCCCTGCCAGTTTTCCACCCCATCTCACTCCACAGGAAACTTCCAAATTCAGCTCTGTCCCCACCCTTTAAAATCTTAAGTCTACCTTGACAGTCTTATGATAGCCATACTAGTAGCTCATCTTTTTGGAAAGTTTTCTCAAGATGGAGCATTATGCTGATTAATACTTTATAATCACCATTTACCCTCAAAGATCCCAAAGTCACATTACAATTCTCTATCTCACCCTAGACCCAAGGACATTCCCCAGGAAGTAGACATAGGTCTCTCCTGGTCCCCAAGGCTTCCCCCAGTGGACCAGGAACTCCACTGTCCTGGTCCTTTCTGGAACTCGGTTTCCTCATCTGAACAATGGGAAGCCTAGGCAGGATGGTCCCTCTGTTTGGGACACTCTATTCTACACTCCAGTCCTGGCCTCATGTAAAGGCCCTGCACAGGAACCCTACGCTCACCTTACTCCTCCTTCTCACTTTGCCTGACCACAACTCCTGCGCAGGGCTAAGGCCTCCGGCATACCAGGCCACCCTGGGGCTATCATCCTCCTGAAACTGAGACACCAAAGTTATGCAGCTCATTGTCAACGATGACAACTGCCTTGAAAGTTCAGGCAAGTGGCTGTCAGCCACCTCCTGGGTCTCTCTCACCCTAGACCCAGTGACATTCCCAGCAAGTAGACACAGGCCCATCCTGGGCCCCAAGGCGCCCCAGAGCCCAGAACCCAGCCCTAGCCATCCCCTCCCAGAGCTGGCCGGGCACCTGCAGGAAGTAAGCAGTCATGGGGTCCTCTTTGTTGTCCTCGTTGTAGAAGAGGCCCCCCGCCACAAAGACCTGGTTCTCCTTGGTCACCAGGCTGACGTGGTTCCTG
>JAVSCE010001517.1:0-63921 GCA_032199065.1 Smutsia gigantea | reverse complement strand
CCCTCCCCCGTCTGAATACCTCTCGCGTCTGTGGAAAACGAGAGGAGGAAAGTGTTTGTTGGCGTCTTTTGTCGTTTTGTGGCTTGCTGTTTTTGTGTATTTAGAAACGACCAAAATGGGACAGACTGTGACAACCCCTTTGTCTCTGACTTTGGACCGCTGGACGGACGTCAAGAATAGGGCCCATGACTTGTCTGTAGAAGTTAGAAAAAGGCAATGGCAGACCCTCTGCTCGACTGAATGGCCAGCCTTCAATGTAGGTTGGCCTCCTGAGGGTACTTTTAACAGAGAATTAATTTTTGCAGTTAAAAATCTTGTTTTTCAGCCAAGACCCGATTCTCACCCTGACCACCAATCCTACATCATGTAACCAATAAGGAAAACTGCTGTTTTGATTGTTTCCTTTCATCATGTACTTCTTTGTCCATATTGTGTAAAAGTAATTTTTATAACAAAAGCTGTCTTCCTCTCTTCTCTGAGTATTAAAGTGAACAACTGAGCAGTAGAGGGTTTGGACTTGTATCCCTGCCATCCCTGGGCAGCCCCTGCAGCAGAAGACGGCAGAGGTGTTACAGCTACAGAAGATGGGGGTGGGAGGGAGGAATCCAAGTGATCCTGGCCTCAGAAATTCAGGCCTGCCTGTATTCATTTACAGGGAGATTTTTCTAAATGTAAGATTCTCATTTCAGAGTATGGGGAGAGGTCTGTTGTTAATTTATTGTTAACTTTTTGAAATTGGATTACAAAATGTCTGCACCTTCAGCTTGGGCTGGACAGTTGATTTAATAATCTAGGCAGCTTCTTGTATACTTTGGCAATAAGCTTTCTTAACAGGCAAAGCTTCTCTTGTAAGAACTGGAAGCATTTGCTTTTTTTTTCAGTTCGTATCCAGTGTTTTTTTAAAGGGGCCAAAGATTGACTTTGCACTGTATTTTTCCACTGCAGTTAATGGGCCACTGATTCCCCCCACACCCAAGTTATCAAGCCTCTCTCCTTCCCTCCCTCTCTCTGTTTCTCTCTTTGGAAATGTAATTGATTTGAGAGACTGCAGTTTCTGCAGGGTGGGGGAGTCAGCATGGAGCAGGTATGTAAGGCCAGCAATACACTTTCAGCAAGGCTCCCTCACTTGCACTCTCCTGTAAGTCAGTAAATTGTTATATATTACCCCTTCCTCCCATAAGTCTTTTTAAAATGTGGATAGATGGGACCCTACTGAAACTGTGTATCATACTATGGGTAATATCTTTTTCATATACTTATTAAAGTGTGAAGTTGTTTTGCTTGTACCATTCCAGTTTTGAGCTGCAATAGTTCATTGTTGTAATTGAAGAAAAGATTTCTTCATAAATAACTTTAAAGATGAACACATACAACTGAATATAGAAAATCTTTCAATAATTGTAATTATAAGGGAGAAACTGATGTTTACTTTGATCTTTAAAATTGTGGCACCTCTTAACCTTTTAGTAACTTTATTTCTGTATTGCTTTGATATTTTATGAGATTAGCTTTGAGAAATAGTCTTGATTTTTAAACCAAAGATTTTCTAAAACCTTAAGGTCTAGTCTAAACCAATTTAAACTTAATCTGGTTATCTAATCAAAGAAAATTTTTTCCATTTTTAAATTGCTATTTTTTTAAAAGCTTTTAATTACCCATTTTATAAACTTTATATTCATATTTGTCTGAAGTTCTTATTTTTCCAGTATGTCTAAACCAAAGTTTCAAGTGTTGGTACTAAATAGAAGCAGAACTGCAGGAACCCCGAAACCTAAAATATATCCTGAAGTAGAATCCCCTCCCGAATGGCTGGAACCTTGCCCTCCACCGTATTATCTTGAACAGGCGGCAGAACCTGCTCCAGCCCCTGAGCCACAACCTGCTCAGCCGGTAGTGCAAGAAAGGGAAGAAGAAGGGCCCAATGCTCCCCCTTTACCAGCAGCAGCGGGGGGGCCAGCGGCGGGTACCCAAAGTCATAGAGGGGCCCCTCCTGGGGATGGGCCGGATTCTACTGTAACCCTCCCACTTAGAGTTTATGGCCCTCCTGTGCCGCCCCCCCAGGAGTCCAACCCATGCAGTATTGGCCATTTTCTTCTGCAGATATATATAATTGGAAGGCTAATCATGCTTCCTTTTCAGAAAATCCTGTAGGACTTACTGGATTAATAGAGTCTCTCATGTTCTCCCACCAACCCACTTGGGATGATTGCCAGCAACTGTTGCAGTCTCTTTTCACCACGGAAGAGAGAGAGAGAATCCTGTTGGAAGCCCGGAAAAATGTTTTAGGAGACAATGGGCAACCCTCCCAACTTCCCCATGTGATAGATGCTGGATTCCCGCTGACTCGACCCAACTGGGACTTCAACACTCCGGAAGGTAGGGAGAGGTTGACTGTCTACCGCCGGGCTCTGGTGGCAGGTCTCAAGGGGGCTGCGCGACGGCCCACTAATCTGGCTAAGGTAAGAGAAATTCTTCAGGGGCCCACTGAACCGCCTTCAGTTTTTCTTGAGCACCTTATGGAGGCTTATAGGCGCTGTATTCCTTTTGATCCCACCTCTGAGGGACAGCGGGCAGCCGTAGCTATGGCATTTATAGGGCAATCAGCTTCTGATATCAAAAAGAAGCTGCAGCGCCTCGAAGGATTGCAGAATTTTACTTTACAGGACCTAGTGAAGGAGGCTGAGAAAGTGTATCACAAAAGAGAGACAGAGGAAGAGAAAGAAGAAAGGCAGAAGAGAGAGAGAGAGGAAAGGGAGGATAGAAGAGACAGAAGACAGGAGAAAAACTTATCTAGAATTTTGGCCACAGTGGTAGGAGAGAAAGAAAGAGGATTTCAAGGGCCTAGGCAGGTAGGGAACCTGAGCAACAGGGGCCAGAAGACAACGAGAAGCATGGGCAGACCACCCCTTGACAAAGATCAATGTGCCTACTGCAAGGAGAGAGGGCACTGGGCCCGAGAGTGCCCGAAGAGGAGGGGCAGAAACCCAAAAGTGTTAACCCTAGATGAAGAAGATTAGAGGGGATGGGGCTCGGATCCCCTCCCCGAGCCCAGGGTAACCTTACAGGTGGAGGGGCGACCAGTGGACTTTCTGGTCGATACCGGGGCAGAACACTCCGTGTTACTAGAACCCTTGGGAAAATTGAAAGACAAAAATTCCCTAGTCCTGGGCGCCACAGGAAAAAAACTGTATTCATGGACTACCCGAAGAGATGTAGATTTAGGTGTGGGACGGGTAACCCACTCATTTCTAGTTATACCTGATTGCCCCTCCAACCTGTTAGGGAGAGACCTCCTCACCAAAATGGGAGCTCAAATTTTCTTTTCCCCATCGGGGCCAGAGGTCACCCTGCAAGAAAACCCCACAGTTGTTTTAAGTTTAAAATTAGAAGAAGAATATCGAATATTCACTGAGAAGTCAGTCCCTGAAGATATACAAGACTGGTTGAGACAATTTCCCCAAGTTTGGGCGGAAACAGGGGGGACGGGCTTAGCAGAACAGATTCTGCCTCTGGTGAATGAAGGCTTGTGACACCCCAGTAGCAGTGCGCCAGTACCCCATGAGCCAGGAGGCCAGACTAGGCATTCGCCCCCATATTCAGAGGCTCTTACAGTCAGGAATCCTGGTGCCATGCCGCTCCCCATGGAACACCCCATTGTTACCTGTCAAGAAGCCCGGTACAGGGGACTACCGGCCAGTCCAGGACTTGTGGGAAGTGAACAAGAGAGTCCAAGACATTCACCCCATGGTGCCCAATCCATATAACCTTCTCAGCTCTCTCCCCCCAGAAAGGGGCTGGTATACTGTGCTGGACTTAAAAGATGACTTCTTCTGCCTGAGATTACACCCATCAAGTCAGCCCATCTTTGCATTCGAGTGGAGAGATCCTGACACTGGGCAAACGGGACAACTGACCTGGACCCGATTACCTCAAGGATTCAAGAATTCTCCCACCCTCTTCGATGAGGCGCTACACCGGGACTTGGCCCCCTTTCGGGCCACAGATTCCAAGGTAACTCTCCTCCAGTATGTTGATGATTTGCTTTTGGCAGGAGAGACCTATCAAGATTGCCTTGAAGGGACCAGAAGCCTCCTCTCTGAGCTGGGCCGGCTGGGGTACCGAGCCTCTGCAAAGAAGTCTCAGCTATGTAAGCAAGAAGTAGTCTACTTGGGCTACTCTTTAAGGGAAGGGAAAAGATGGCTGACCAAGGCCAGGAAGAAGACTGTCACACAGATTCCAGTACCTAAGACATCTAGACAGGTACGTGAATTCCTGGGCACTGCTGGCTTCTGCCGACTTTGGATCCCAGGCTTTGCTACCTTGGCAGCCCCCCCTCTACCCCCTAACCAAGGAAGGGGTAAAGTTTCAATGGGAAAAAGAACACCAACAGGCCTTCGACGAGATTAAGAAGGCCCTCCTCTCAGCACCGGCCTTGAGCTTGCCAGATCTGACCAAGCCTTTTACCCTTTATGTAGATGAGAGAGGGGGAGTAGCCAGGGGAGTTCTTACCCAGGCCTTGGGACCCTGGAAGAGGCCGGTGGCATACCTGTCAAAGAAACTGGACCCAGTGGCCAGCGGATGGCCATCCTGCTTAAAGGCCATTGCAGCAGTCATGATCCTGACCAAGGACGCTGACAAACTAAGTATGGGACAACAGGTGACTGTAATTGCTGCCCATGCCCTAGAGAGTGTTATCCGCCAGCCTCCTGATTGGTGGATGACGAATGCTCGCATGACCCACTACCAAAGCTTACTGCTGACGGAGAGAATCATTTTTGGCCAGCCTGCCCTCCTTAACCCGCTACCTTACTGCCTGAGGACACTGAGGAGCCAGTTGTTCACACTTGTGCAGACATACTGGCTGAGGAAACTGGAGTCAGAAGTGACCTTACAGACACCCCCTGGCCTAACGGTACCACCTGGTTCACGGATGGCAGCAGCTTCGTAGTTGAAGATACCTTCGCAGGATGGGTAGAGGCATACCCAACTAAGACAGAAACTGCCAACATTGTGGCCAAGAAGATATTAGAAGAAATTTTTCCCAGGTTTGGAATCCCTAAGGTAATCGGATCTGACAACGGGCCCGCCTTCGTTGCTCAGGTAAGTCAGGGACTGGCCAAACAAATGGGGTTTAGTTGGAAATTACATTGTGCATATGGACCCCAAAGCTCAGGACAGGTAGAGAGGATGAACAGAACTCTAAAAGAGACCTTGACTAAATTAGCCTTAGAGACCGGCGGGAATGACTGGACAGCTCTCCTTCCCTTTGCCCTGTTCCAGGTAAGGAACACCCCAGGGCGTCTTGGACTAACCCCCTATGAGCTTTTATGTGGAGGACCACTCCCCCTTGTGGGAACAGGAAACGTACATAACCCTGATGCTGTTCTTTCTCAACCCTTATTCGTCCACCTAAAAGCCCTAGAAGTAGTTCGCCAGCAGGCATGGGAACAACTGAAGGAGGCCTACTCCACTGAGACCACCACCGTCCCTCACCAGTTCCAAGTAGGAGACGCTGTCTACGTATGCAGACACCGTGTTGGGGATCTCGAACCCCGGTGGAAAGGACCCTACCTAGTCCTGCTGACAACTCCCACTGCAGTGAAGGTCGAAGGAATAGCCGCCTGGATCCACGCCTCCCACTTAAAAGCTGCACCAAAGGCAGAAGAAAATGAGTCCTGGCACGTGGAAAAGACTGATAATCCTCTTAAGCTTCGCTTACACCATCTCGGAGTAGCAGCTGGAGTAAGTACTGGAACTGCAGCTTTGATACAAGGACCTCAGCACTGCCAGATGTTGAGAGCCGCAATGGATGAGGACTTACGAGCCTTAGAACAATCTATCTCCAAACTAGAGGAATCCCTGACTTCTTTGTCTGAAGTAGTATTGCAGAATAGGAGAGGGCTAGATTTGTTGTTTTTGAAGGATGGTGGACTGTGTGCTGCATTGAGGGAAGAATGCTGCTTCTATGTAGATCATTCTGGAATCATAAAAGACTCCATGTCTAAGTTGAGGGAAAGGCTAGATAAACGCCTGCAAGACCGAGAGTCTCAGCAAGGATGGTTTGAAAGATGGTTTAGTAAATCTCCTTGGTTTACTACTCTAATATCTTCCCTTTTAGGACCTATTCTAATTTTGCTTTTGTTACTCACTATTAGCCCTTGCATCCTGAACAAATTAGTAACTTTTATTAGAGAACGGATTAGTGCAGTACAAATTTTAATGTTAAGACAGCATTACCAGTCCGTACCTAATTCTGAGAAAGAATTTTTTAACAATATAGAACTCTAGTTCTATGATTAGAACTATACATAAGAAGAAGTGGGGAATGAAAGGACCAAACTAATGCCATGACAGGCCCCAGAAAGCCTCAGAAATCAGAGGGCCTGAGTTTCAGTTTCCCCGAAACCACCTGAAAGAATAGGAAAATTTTAAGTAGGCTCTGACCCTTGGCCTGAGTCATAAAAACCGGCCTGAACACAATGACACAATAGCTTGCAAACCCGTGCCTAGGTAATCCTCCCCAAAACTGATAGATTGTGAAGATAAAGCCCTGTGAGACCCTACTGTGAAGATAAAGCCCTGTGAGACCCTAATTGAAATATTTTTGCTATCGAATCATCAGCAGACCTCCCCCTCGCCTCCTCCTGGTTGTGGTCCCTTTTCCTTTAAAACCTCCTGTGATTTCTGCTCGGGGTCGGACTCTGCTCCTGCATGAGTTATGAGTCTTGACCCCAGCGCGCTGGTGGAATCAATAAACCTCTTGCTGTTTGCATCAAGACCGGTCTCTTGTGAGTATTTGGGTCGCCGTCCATCCCGGGGCTGAGCAGGGCCTGTTTTCTGGGCCTTACAGCTTTAGGCAGGATGGCCATTTTGACAATATTAATTCTTCCTAGCCAAGTGTCCTCTTTAATTTCTCTTAAGAGTAGCTTGTAGTTTTCAAAGTATAGGTCTTACAGTTCCTTGGTTAGGTTTATTCCTAGGTATTTTATTCTTTTTGATGCAATTAAGAATGGAATTGTTTTCCTGATTTCTCTTTCTGCTAGTTCATCGGTAGTGTATAGGAATGGAACAGATTTCTGTGCATTAATTTTGTATCCCGCAACTTTGCTGAATTCAGATATTAGATCTAGTAGTTTTGGAGTGGATTCTTTAGGGTTTTTTATGTAGAATATCATGTTATCTTCAAACAGGGACAGTTTGAGTTCTTCCTTGCCAATCTGGATGCCTTTTATTTCTTTGTGTTGTCTGATTGCCATGGCTAGGACCTCCAGAACTATGTTGAATAAAAGTGGGGAGAGTGGGCATCCCTGTCTTGTTCCCAATCTTAGATGAAAAGCTTTCAGCTTCTCGCTGTTAAGTATAATGTTGGCTGTGGGTTTGTCATATATGGCCTTTATTATGTTGAGGTATTTGCTCTCTATAACCATTCTGTTGAGAGTTTTTATCATGAATGGATGTTGAATTTTGTCAAATGCTTTTTGGCATCTATGGAGATGATCATGTGGTTTTTGTCCTTCTTTTTGTTGATGTAGTGGATGATGTTGATGGATTTTCGAATGTTGTACCATCCTTGCATCCCTGGGATGAATCCCACTTGATCATAATGGGTGATCTTTTTGATGTATTTTTTAATTCAATTTGCTTATATTATGTTGAGTATTTTTGCACCTATTTTCATCAGGAATATTGGTCTGTAATTTTCTTTTCTTGTGATGTCTTTGCCTGGTTTTGGTATTAGAGCGATGTTGGCCTCGTAGAAGTTTTGGAGTAATCCTCCTCCTCTACTTTTTGGAAAACTTTAAGGAGGATGGGTATTAGGGCTTCACTAACTGTTTGATAAAATTGAGCAGTGAAACCACCTGATCCAGGCGTTTTGTTCTTAGGTTGTTTTTTTATTACCAATTCAATTTCCTTGCTGGTAATTGGCCTATTCAGATTTTCTGTTTCTTCCTGGGTCAGCCTTGGAAGGTTGTATTTTTCCAGAAAGTTGTCCATTTCTTCTAGGTTATCCAGTTTTTTAGGGATTTATCTGGCTACGGGTTTATCTATTTTATTTATTTTCTTAAAGAAACAGCTCCTGCTTTCATTGATTTTTTTCTTTTGTTTTATTCTTCTCAATTTTATTTATTTCTGCTTTAATTTTTATTATGTCCCTCCTTCTACTGACTTTGGGCCTCATTTGTTCTTCCTTTTCTAGTTTCATTAATTGTGAGTTTAGACTGTTCATTTGGGATTGTTCTTCTTTCCGGAGGTAGGCCTGTATTGCGATATATTTCCCTCTTAGCATGGCCTTTGCTGCATCCCACAGATTATGTGGTGGTGTATTATTGTTGTCATTTGTCTCCATATATTACTTGATCTCTGTTTTTATTTGGTCATTGATCCATTGATTATTTAGGAACATGTTATTAAGCCTCCATGTGTTTGTGGGCTTTTTCGTTTTGTGTAATTTATTTCTAGTTTCATACCTTTGTGATCTGAGAAGCTGGTTGGTACAATTTCAATCTTTTTGAATTTACTGAGGCTCTTTTTATGGCCTAATATATGATCAATTCTTGAAAATGTTCCATGTGTACTTGAGAAGAATGTATATCCTGTTGCTTTTGGATGGAATGTTCTGTAGATATCCGTTAGGTCCATCTGTTCTAGTGTGTTGTTCAGTGCCTCTGTGTCTTTACTTATTTTCTGTCTGGTTGATCTGTCGTTTGGAGTGAGTGCTGTGTCGAAGTCTCCTAAAATGAATGCATTGCATTCTATTTCCCCCTTTAATTCCATTAGTATTTGTTTCACATATGTAGGTGATCCTACATTGGGTGCACAGATATTTATAATAATTATTTCCTCTTGTTGGACTGACCCTTTTATCATTATGTAATGTCCTTCTTTGTCTCTTGTGACTTTCTTTGTCTTAAAGTCTATTTTGTCTGATACAAGTACTGCAACTCCTGCTTTTTTCTCACTATTAGTTGCTTGAAATATCTTTTCCATCCCTTTACTTTCAGTCTATGTATGTCTTTGGGTTTGAAGTGAGTCTCTTGTAGGCAGCATATAGATGGGTCTTGTTTTTTTTATGCATTCAGTAACTCTATGTCTTTTGATTGGTGCCTTCAGACCATTTACATTTAGGGTGATTATCGATAGGTATGTACTTATTGCCATTGCAGGCTTTAGATTCATGGTTACCAAAGGTTCAAGGGCAATTCCCTTACTATCTAACAGTCTAATTTAACTTCCTTCATATGCTATTGCAAACACAACCTAAAGCTTCTCTTTTTTTTTCCTCCTTTTTCTTCCTCCTCCATTCTTTGTATGTTATGAATCATATTCTGTACTCTTTGTCTAGCCCTTGGGTGACATCTATTTAGCCTTAGGAATACTTCCACCTGTAGGAGTCCCTCCAAAATGCAGTGTAGAGGTGGTTTGTGGGAGGTAAATTCTCTCAGCTTTTGCTTATCTGAAAATTGTTTAATCCCTCCTTCAAATTTACATGATAACCTTGCCGGGTAGAGTATTCTTGGTTCGAGGCCCTTCTGCTTCATTGCATTCAATATATCGTGCCACTCCCTTCTGGCCTGTAAGGTTTCTGTTGAGAAGTCTGATGATAGCCTGATGGGTTTTCCTTTGTATGTGATCTTTTTTCTCTCTCTAGCTGCTTTTAAAAGTCTGTCTTTATCCTTGATCTTTGCCATTTTAATTATTATATGTCTTGATGTTGTCTTCCTTTGGTCCCTTGTGTTGGGAGACCTGTGCACCTCCATGGCTTGAGAGACTATCTCCTTCCCCAGATTGGGGAAGTTTTCAGCAATTACCTCCTCAATGACATTTTCTATCCCTTTTTCTCTCTCTTCTTCTTCTGGTACCCCTATAATGCAAATATTGTTCCGTTTGGATTGGTCACACAGTTCTCTCAATATTCTTTTATTCTTAGACATCCTTTTTTCTTTCTGTGCCTCAGCTTCTTTGTATTCCTCCTCTCTGATTTCTATTCCATTTACTGTCTCTTCTACTACATCTAATCTGCTTTTAAATCCCTCCATTGTATCTTTCATTTCAGATATGGTATTTCTTAATGATTGAATCTCCGACTTAAATTCGTTCCTGAGGTCTTCAATATTTTTCTGTACCTCCATAAGCATGTTTATAATTTTTATTTGGACTCTCTTTCAGGAAGATTGTTGAGTTCAGTTTCATTTTACCCTCTTTCTGGGGTTTGTGAGATTTGGGTCTGAACCATATTCTTTTGATGTTTCATTTTTATGTGTGGTGCCCACTAGTGTGCATAAACTCCAGTGTCTGGAGCTGCTCAGCCCCTAGAGTGAGGTTGGGGTCATAGGGGAGCAAAGCTGGTGCCTGGTGGGAGGAAAGATCTGTTCCTGCTTCCTGTCTGCGGTGCCTGTCTCCAGTGTCAGAGCCAGTGGGTCAAGCACACAGGGGTAAACTTCTGTGCTTTGCGTTTCAGCTGTTGTAGGTGGGGCCTCCTTCTGGCTGGCCCGGTGCCTGCGCAGTGACTGTGGGTTTGAGAGCAGGTGCCTGCAGGTCAGTAGGAAGGCTCAGCAGGCTGTGTGTCACAGTGGGGGGCCTTGGAGCTGAGTAGTGAGCCAGGGGGATGGAGCACCTGAAGCTCCTCAAAGTTCCCAACCAGCTGGGCAGAGTGCTCCCAGACACCTTAACCTTGTCCAGCTCTCCCCTCTCCCGCACAGCAGGCTCTGTGCAAACCCCACCCCTTCAGCAGCCCTCTTGCTGCTAGGAAGCCTCTCAGACTCCCTACCTTTCCTCTGACACAGAGCGGCCAGGTGTGGATCCTCTTCTCCACAAATAGCCAGAATGTCAGTTTCTCAAGCACTCTGTCTGTCTGAGCTCCCCAACGTCCAGAGCACCACACACTATTGGTTTCTACTCACAAAGCAGATGTCCGGGACTAGGTGTTCAGCAGTCCAAAGCTTCCACCCCCTCTCCCACTCCGTTTCTCTTCCTCCTGCCAGTAAGCTGGGGTGGAGGAAGGGCTTGGGTCCCGCTGGATCAAGGCTTTTGTACATTACCCTATTTCGTGAGGTCTGCTCTGTTCGTGAGGTGTGTATGCAGTATGGTTCAGCCTTCTTTCTTCTTGCTGTTTAGGGTTAGTTGTATTAATTAACTATATTTTTGTAGTATTTGTGGTTTGGGGAGGAGCTCTCCATCTCACCTCTCACACTGCCATCTTGATTCCCACCCATAGGTTCCTTTGCCTGCTTTTGAAACTGATATGAATGGAATGCACAGTGTCTGGCTTCTTTTGCTCAACATTGTTTATATGATTCATTTATATTGTGTGAAGTTGTAGTTCATCCATTCTCATTGCTGTTTAATATTCCACTGTATGAATATGTCATAATTTGTTCAATTGTTGATAGGCATTTGGATTGTTTCCAGTTTATAGCAATTAAAACAGTGCTGCTATGAACATTCTCATACAAGTCCTTTGGTAAACATACATACCTTTTCTTTTTGGGTATATAGCTTGGAGAAAAATTGCTGGGTAATAAGGGATAAGAATATACTTCTATAGAACTTCAGATATTGTCAATTTTCCAAAATGGTTATATCAAGTTATACTGCCATCTGGCAGGGTATGAGAGTTCTCCACATACCACTAGCATTTGGTAGGGTATTCTTTATTCCAGTTTTTAAGATGCCTCAGTTTTGCTTATAAGAAACAAGGAAGGAGCAAAAATATGCAAGGTAGCATCTGTGACCATCTTTGTTCTGTTCTATCTCATCCATTTAGAATAGACCAAGGTGGTTCCTCCGAGACCTGTTCAGATTGTCCTCGGGCTAATAATTGGTCCAAAAGGCTATAATGTGGCTTGGTCTATTCAGGGTCTACAGGGGAGGTTCTGTTCCATTCTTAAGGAAAGGGGCTCACTTCCTGTGTGCAGTCCTGAAGGAAGTAAAGACAAGCAATTTCCAGTGGTTTCTGGAATCCAACCAAAGGTGAACAAAAGAGACTCTAATGTCTCTACCTTCTTTTTCTATTTTAACTGTGAATTAAATGCATTCATACAAATACAATATAATTTAAAGACTATATAAAGTGATTGTATAACCACTACCCAATTTAGGAAACAACATTACCAGTATCTTAGAAACCTGTTTGCCTCTTCTTCAGTATTCCTGTACTTCCCCACAAGTGGTAATGTATTGTGTCTTTGTCATTTTACCCTTAGGTATGTATCCAGAGGAGAAAAGAGAACATTTAGCATGATTCCATTTACATAAAATTCTAGAAAATACAAACTAATTTATATGGACAGAAAGGAGATCAGTGATTGGCTTGGGAGGGAGATGGCAAGGAGCAAGAGGGAGAGATTACAGAGCAGCACAAGGAAGCTTTTGGGTGTGATGTTTATGTTCATTGTCTCTTTTTCCCAAGATTTACTTAGATAGGACTGACATATAACATTGTGTAAGTTTAAATGTGATGATTTGGTACATGGTATATATTTTGAAATGATCACCACAATAAGGTTAGTTAACATATCCATCACCTCACAGTTACCTTTTTGTGTATATATGGCAAGAACTTTTAAGATCTTAAAAGATCTACTCTTTCAGCAACTTTCAAGTATACAACACAGTATTGTTAACTATAGTCACCATCATATGTTCACTATCTTAATTGTGGTGATGGTTTTAGATGAGTATATGTATATGAAAACATATCAAATTATATACTTTAAATATATGCAGTTAATTGTATGTCAATTATATTTCAATCAAGCTGCTAAAATGTTTTGGTGTAGGAAAAGAGCTACTTAAGAGATTTTTATGTCATAATTCTGAAATGGAGGACAGATGAGCACATCTCTTCCAGGGAGGCATATTAAAATTACCTATAAAACTTTTTCAAACCATGTAGACTGCCTTAACTCTCTCCCCAGAGATTCTGAACTATCCCTCCACAGGGAAGCAGCCCCATTAAGAACATTTAAGAAGTAAGCTGGGGTGGATAAAGGGTTGAGTACTGAGCTTTAGATAGAAGTGGTAAAGGAGAGATGGAGAGACAAAGAATCGGATGGCTAGAATGGCAGGGCAGCAGGGGCAATGAGGAGGTGAGAGAGGAGTTGAGGGAAAAAAAGCCTCAACTATAGACAACTAGGTCCTTTTGTTTTTTGTTTGTTTGTTTGTTTAACTAGATATCTGGGCACTCTGGGTTTTTTTTATTAAGGTATCATTGATGGTCTTTTTGTTTTGGATGTGATGATTGTATGAGTATGGTGCATAAGACAGTAAGGTAAATATGCATTTGGTACATGGTATGATGATGATGATTATCATTAACTGGATATTACTTATTTGTTTCTTCTAAATATTTTCCTTTCCCCCAATCAGGTAGGCTAATTGGTTCTGTGCATCACTGGCTGCGTCAGGAGCAGTGTGAAAAGCAGGAACAGACTGTCAGACTTAATGGCTCTTGTCTTTGAAAAGCCTAAGAGGATCACGGAGAAGATAAGAGTTTATGAAAAGATGCAGAACGCTGTGGACTTTAAAGGCAGAGGGGGACAGCGACTCTCCTCAGACTAGAAAGTTATTTCCCAAGGCTGGCAGAAAATGGGGAACTGTGGGTTCTGGAACAGTTGGAATCCTGGCCTGGCTTCCTGACACCACCACTGGGAGGAGGTAAGACACAGAGAGGTCTGTGACTATTATCATTTCCAGTTTTTAAATTACAAAAGAACAAGATGTGGTGAGACGAATTAACTGGCACAATGACAAAAAAGTTACTGAGTGGTAGAATAGGATTTGAACCCAGTCAGTTACGGATACCTACTGACACTGACACCCAAATGGATACTGGGAAGCTAAGTTAGGGGGGAGGGGTAGAGTGAGCACTACAATTTTGATCAAATCGTGAAAAGCAACTGCTTACCATTTATGTCCAATTATTCTACAAAATAATATCTTTGTGACTTGAGAATAAGTCCAGTTTTCTTATAAGCTTTTCGTTTATCGATGACCTTATACAGTCTAAATATCCTAGTTTTTCCTCTCCTACTGGCTCAAGTCCAGATCATAAGATTTCCTTGAAAAGAAATGGCCTTGGGTATTAGAGACAACCTATCATCTTCTTTAGTTCTGCTTCTTTTCATGATTCCAGGTCACAAATTCAATTCATATTTGTACCTAAAAAACATTTCCAAGCCAGCTCTGAGTCACCTACCATCCAGCTTTTTCAGTTTGGGCACTCTCTTGGTTGCCTCCTCAATCCAGTTCCCCTCAGCAGAATGTTTCTCTTCCAAGGGATTCCCTACAAACACCAGATCTTCCAGGCATGGCAGTTCTGCCAGCTTCAGAAATTCAGCTACAAATACAAAGAATATGTTCCATTAAAATGGCAAATTTTACTGTTATGATTTTTTGAGGCTGAATTGCACTGTCACTAGCTCTAGTTTGTGACTATTCAGAATATGTGTTGTTTAAGATTTTGAAGGGAGTAAGGCAAGTTATACCATATGAAGTCATTCTCTGAAGACATTACAGAAAGGGAGGGAAAACAAAGACATATGTCTTCTACCTTTATGCTAGCCTAAAGAAGGGATAAGAAAAGGAAATGAGGTTCAGAATAAAAAAGACAACAAATCAATCTCCAGTGACACATCTTCTCTATGCTGTACTGCATTGGTGTGGGCTAAGCTAAACTGCTTTTGTCTCTACCCATTACCTCATTTTTGAATTCTGAAATCAACTCATTCAAGCCTCTACTGCAGAACTTATCACACAGTTTTATAATTATTAGCCTATAAGTTAAACTTCCCCACTAAGCTGTGAATTTGAGGACAGGGATAGTGCCCTATTTAACTATGTCTCCCAAGAGCCTGACATAGTTCATGGCACATAATAGGGCTTTAGTAAATGCTGAATGAATCATATACAATAAAAAAGCACAGCAATATAGATGTCAAATAAGTCTTCCATCCAAAAATTATTAAATTTAAACTGCTTCCTTTCAGCCTTTGGACAGTAAATTTTTTTCATTATGAATAAGACCAAGATCTATTCAATTATAATCATTCTAGGTAAAAATTTAAATGTAAATTTCAAGAGTTTAGCTGAAATATAAAAAGTCTTATAGCTATTTCCCTCTGTGCTTAGAATGAAACATCCCCATTTTTCATCTGTTCTCTATTGGGCTATTTTCTATTTTCTATAAACAGGAGGTAGAAGGTTGGCAAAAGCCAGCCTCAGCTTACCCCAGTCTTTCACCAGGTTATTAGACATGTAGAGAATCTTCAATTTCTTCATTACATGGATTCCTTTCAGCTTCTCAATAAAATTGTAGGAGATCCACAGTTCTTCTAACGTGTCCCCTACTGCTTCCTGAAAAAGAAAGCAACTTCATTTACATGCTTATTTTTAAGCTTTTCTTTCTATCCCCTTCCTTATAACATAAAGACAGTGGCCTTCAAAGACAGTGGAGACCCCCCTGCCCACTGGCAGGAGAGCTAACAGCTGTGTCGGAGTTTTTTCTCATTAAAAAAGTCAAGGATACATTTTTTCAAGATAGGGGAATGAGAGGTGAGACAGAGAGCTCCTCCCCAAATCGCAAACAGTACAAAAATATACTTAATAAATACAACTAACCTTCAGACACCAACAAGAAAGAAGGCTGAACCAGACTGCATACAGACCTCATGAACAGAGCAGACCTCAAGAAACAGGGTAACCTATGAAAGCCTTAATCCGGTGGGACCCAAGCCCTTCCCCCAACCCAGCTCATCAACTGGAGGAAGAGAAACAGAGTGCGGGAGGGTGTGAAAGCCTGGGACTGCTAGACACCTAGCCCTGGACATCTGCTTTGTGAGCAGAATCCTATAGTGTGTGGTGCTCTGGACGTTGGGGAGCTCGGACAGGCAGAGTGCTTGAGAAACTGACATTCTGGCTATTTGTGGAGGAGAGGATCCACACCTGGCCGCTCTGTGTCAGAGGAAAGGTAGGGAGTCTGAGAGGCTTCCTAGCAGCAAGAGGGCTGCTGAAGGGGTGGGGTTTGCACAGAGCCTGCTGTGCGGGAGAGGGGAGAGCTGGACAAGGTTAAGGTGTCTGGGAGCACTCTGCCCAGCTGGTTGGGAACTTTGAGGAGCTTCAGGTGCTCCATCCCCCTGGCTCACTACTCAGCTCCAAGGCCCCCCACTGTGACACACAGCCTGCTGAGCCTTCCTACTGACCTGCAGGCACCTGCTCTCAAACCCACAGTCACTGCGCAGGCACCGGGCCAGCCAGAAGGAGGCCCCACCTACAACAGCTGAAACGCAAAGCACAGAAGTTTACCCCTGTGTGCTTGACCCACTGGCTCTGACACTGGAGACAGGCACTGCAGACAGGAAGCAGGAACAGATCTTTCCTCCCACCAGGCACCAGCTTTGCTCCCCTATGACCCCAACCTCACTCTAGGGGCTGAGCAGCTCCAGACACTGGAGTTTATGCACACTAGTGGGCACCACACATAAAAATGAAACATCAAAAGAATATGGTTCAGACCCAAATCTCACAAACCCCAGAAAGAGGGTAAAATGAAACTGAACTCAACAATCTTCCTGAAAGAGAGTCCAAATAAAAATTATAAACATGCTTATGGAGGTACAGAAAAATATTGAAGACCTCAGGAACGAATTTAAGTCGGAGATTCAATCATTAAGAAATACCATATCTGAAATGAAAGATACAATGGAGGGATTTAAAAGCAGATTAGATGTAGTAGAAGAGACAGTAAATGGAATAGAAATCAGAGAGGAGGAATACAAAGAAGCTGAGGCACAGAAAGAAAAAAGGATGTCTAAGAATAAAAGAATATTGAGAGAACTGTGTGACCAATCCAAACGGAACAATATTTGCATTATAGGGGTACCAGAAGAAGAAGAGAGAGAAAAAGGGATAGAAAATGTCATTGAGGAGGTAATTGCTGAAAACTTCCCCAATCTGGGGAAGGAGATAGTCTCTCAAGCCATGGAGGTGCACAGGTCTCCCAACACAAGGGACCAAAGGAAGACAACATCAAGACATATAATAATTAAAATGGCAAAGATCAAGGATAAAGACAGACTTTTAAAAGCAGCTAGAGAGAGAAAAAAGATCACATACAAAGGAAAACCCATCAGGCTATCATCAGACTTCTCAACAGAAACCTTACAGGCCAGAAGGGAGTGGCACGATATATTGAATGCAATGAAGCAGAAGGGCCTCGAACCAAGAATACTCTACCCGGCAAGGTTATCATGTAAATTTGAAGGAGGGATTAAACAATTTTCAGATAAGCAAAAGCTGAGAGAATTTACCTCCCACAAACCACCTCTACACTGCATTTTGGAGGGACTCCTACAGGTGGAAGTATTCCTAAGGCTAAATAGATGTCACCCAAGGGCTAGACAAAGAGTACAGAATATGATTCATAACATACAAAGAATGGAGGAGGAAGAAAAAGGAGGAAAAAAAAAGAGAAGCTTTAGGTTGTGTTTGCAATAGCATATGAAGGAAGTTAAATTAGACTGTTAGATAGTAAGGGAATTGCCCTTGAACCTTTGGTAACCATGAATCTAAAGCCTGCAATGGCAATAAGTACATACCTATCGATAATCACCCTAAATGTAAATGGTCTGAAGGCACCAATCAAAAGACATAGAGTTACTGAATGCATAAAAAAAACAAGACCCATCTATATGCTGCCTACAAGAGACTCACTTCAAACCCAAAGACATACATAGACTGAAAGTAAAGGGATGGAAAAGATATTTCAAGCAACTAATAGTGAGAAAAAAGCAGGAGTTGCAGTACTTGTATCAGATAAAATAGACTTTAAGACAAAGAAAGTCACAAGAGACAAAGAAGGACATTACATAATGATAAAAGGGTCAGTCCAACAAGAGGAAATAACTATTATTAATATCTATGCACCCAACATAGGATCACCTACATATGTGAAACAAATACTAATGGAATTAAAGGGGGAAATAGAATGCAATGCATTCATTTTAGGAGACCTCGACACAGCACTCACTCCAAATGACAGATCAACCAGACAGAAAATAAGTAAAGACACAGAGGCACTGAACAACACACTAGAACAGATGGACCTAACAGACATCTACAGAACTCTACACCCAAAAGCAGCAGGATACACATTCTTCTCAAGTGCACATGGAACATTTTCAAGAATTGATCATATACTAGGCCACAAAAAGAGCCTCAGTAAATTCAAAAAGATTGAAATTGTACCAACCAGCTTCTCAGATCACAAAGGTATGAAACTAGAAATAAATTACACAAAGAAAACGAAAAAGCCCACAAACACATGGAGGCTTAATAACATGTTCCTAAATAATCAATGGATCAATGACCAAATAAAAACAGAGATCAAGCAATATATGGAGACAAATAACAACAATAATTCAACACCACATAATCTGTGGGACACAGCAAAGGCCATGCTAAGAGGGAAATATATTGCAGTACAGGCCTACCTCCGGAAAGAAGAACAATCCCAAATGAACAGTCTAAACTCACAATTAATGAAACTAGAAAAGGAAGAACAAATGAGGCCCAAGGTCAGTAGGAGGGACATAATAAAGATTAAAGCAGAAATAAATAAAATTGAGAAGAATGAAAGAATAGAATCAATGAAAGCAGAGCTTGTTCTTCGAGAAAATAAACAAAATAGATAAACCCCTAGCCAGACTTGTCAAGAAAAAAAGAGAGTCTACACACATAAACAGAATCAGGAATCAGAAAGGAAAAATTACTATGGACATCACAGATATACAAAGAATTATGAGAGAACACTATGAAAAATTATATGCTAACAAACTGGATAACCTAGAAGAAATGGACAACTTTCTGGAAAAATACAACCTTCCAAGGATGACCCAGGAAGAAACAGAAAATCTGAATAGACCAATTACCAGCAAAGAAATTGAATTGGTAATAAAAAAATTACCTAAAAACAAAACTCCTGGACCGGATGGTTTCACTGCTGAATTTTATCAAACGTTTGGTGAAGACCTAATACCCATCCTCATTAAAGTTTTCCAAAAAGTAGAAGAGGAGGGAATACACCCAAACTCATTCTATGAGGCTAACATCACTCTAATACCAACACCAGGCAAAGGCACCACAAAAAAGGAAAATTACAGACCAATATCCCTGATGAAAATAGGTGCAAAAATACTCAACAAAATATTAGCAAACCGAATTCAAAAATACATCAAAAAGATCATCCATCATGATCAAGTGGGATTCATCCCAAGGATGCAACAACGGTAGTATATTAAAAAATCCATCAACATCAGCCACTACATCAACAAAAAGAAGGACAAAAACCACATGATCATCTCCATACATGCTGAAGAAGCATTCGACAAAATTCAACATCCATTCATGATAAAAACTCTCAACAAAATGGGCACAGAGGGCAAGTACCTCAACATAATAAAGGCCATATATGACAAACCCACAGCCAACATTATACTTAACAGCGAGAAGCTGAAAGCTTTTCCCTTAAGATTGGGAACAAGACAAGGATGCCCACTCTCCCCATTTTTATTCAACATAGTTCTGGAGGTCCTCGCCACGGCAATCAGACAACACAAAGAAATAAAAGGCATCCAGATTGGCAAGGAAGAACTCAAACTGTCCCTGTTTGCAGATGACATGATATTGTACATAAAAAACCCTAAAGAATCCAGTCCAAAACTACTAGATATAATATCTGAATTCAGCAAAGTTGCAGGATACAAAATTAATGCACAGAAATCTGTTCCATTCCTATACACTAATGATGAACTAGCAGAAAGAGAAATCAGGAAACAATTCCATTCACAACTGCATCCAAACGAATAAAATATCTAGGAATAAACCTAACAAAGGAAGTGAAAGTCCTATACCCTGAAAACTACAAGACATTCTTAAGAGAAATTAAAGAGGACACTAATAAATGGAAATTCATCCCATGTTCTTGGCTAGGAAGAATAAATATTGTCAAAATGGCCATCCTGCCTAAGGCAATTTACAGATTCAATGCAATCCCTATCAAAATACCTACAGCATTCTTCAATGAACTAGAGCAAATAGTTCTAAAATTCATATGGAACAACAAAAGACCCCAAATAGCCAAAGCCATCCTGAGAAGGAAGAATAAAGCAGGGGGAATTATGCTCCCTGACTTCAAGCTTTATTACTAAGCCACAGTAATCAAGACAATTTGGTACTGGCACAGGAACAGACCCATAGACCAATGGAACAGAATAGAGAGCCCAGATATAAACCCAAGCATATATGGTCAATTAGTATACGATAAAGGTGCCATGGATATACAATGGGGAAATTACAGCCTCTTCAACAGCTGGTGTTGGCAAAACTGGACAGCTACATGTAAGAGAATGAAACTGGATTACTGTCTAACCCCATACACAAAAGTAAACTCAAAATGGATCAAAGACCTGAATGTAAGTCATGAAACCATAAAACTCTTAGAAAAAAATATAGGCAAAAATCTCTTGGACATAAACATGAGCAACTTCTTCATGAACATATCTCCCTGCTCAAGGGAAAGAAAAGCAAAAATGAACAAGTGGGACTATATCAAACCAAAAAGCTTCTGTACAGCAAAGGATACCATCAGTAGAACAAAAAGACATCCATCCTACAGAATGGGAAAATATATTCATAAATGACATATCCGATAAGGGGTCGATACCCAAAATATATAAAGAGCTCAAGCACCTCAACAAACAAAAAGCAAATAAGCCAATTAAAAAATGGGCAGGGGAGCTGAACAGACCCTTCTTCAAAGAAGAAATTCACATGGCCAAGAGGCACATGAAAGATGCTCCACAGCATTAGTCATCAGAGAAATGCAAATTAAAACCACAATGAGATATCACCTCACAGCAGTTAGGATGGCCACCATCCAAAAGACAAACAACAACAAATGTTGGTGAGGATGTGGAGAAAGGGGAACCCTCCTACACTGCTGGTGGGAATGTAAATTAGTACAACCACTGTGGAAAGCAGTATGGAGGTTCCTCAAAAAACTCAAAATAGAAACACTGTTTGACCCAGGAATCCCACTCCTAGGAATTTACCCTACAAATGCGGCAGCCCAGTTTTAAAAAGACATATGCACCCCTATGTTTATCAGAGCACTATTTACAATAGCCAAGAAATGGAAGCAACCTAAGTATCTATCAGAAGATGAATGGATAAAGATGTGGTATATATACACAATGGAATATGATTCAGCCATAAGAAGAAAACAAATCCTACTATTTGCAACAACATGGATCGAGCTAGAAGGTATTATGCTCAGTGAAGTAATACAGGCAGAGACAGATAAGTATCAAATGATTTCACTCATCTGTGGAGTAAAAGAACAAAGAAAAAAACTGAAGGAACAAAACAGCAGCAGACTCATAGAACCCAAGAATGGACTAATAGTTACCAAAGGGGAAGGGACTGGGGAAGAGGGGTGGCAAGGGAGGGATAAGGGGGAAGAAGGGCTATTACAATTAGCACACATAATGTAGTGGGGGTGGGGGTGGGGTGGGGCAACACGGGGAAGGCAGTATAACACAGAGAAGACATGTAGTGATTCTATAACCTCCTACTACGCTGATGGACAGTGACTGCAATGGGGTGGGGACTTGATAATCGGGGGAGTCTAGTAACCATAATGTTGCTCATGTAATTGTATATTAATAAAAAAAAAAGATGTTGAAACCATTCCAAGTAACACAATTTTCTATGTATTTGTAAGTAGGTAATAAAGACAACATTTTGGTGAAGCAATCTGGTGAATATCAGTCAGTAAAACCTGGCCAAATCTGTGTGAATCAATTTAATGAAATCTATCACTCAATAAACTGGCCCTTTGGAGAACAGGACATTACATGAACAGACATTTAGTAAACTGTTCTGCTTCTATATGTGAAATCATTACCCTTCTTAGTTTCTTATTCTGTAAAATGCAGAGGATGGCTCAATTTCCAAATAAGATACCACCTTACAGCCATTAGGATGGCTAATATCAAAGAAACTAAATAACAAGTATTGTTAAGGATATGGAGAAACTGAAATGCTTATGTACTATTGGTAGGAATGTAAAATGATGCATCTGCTAATGGAAAAAACAGTTTGGTAGTTCCTTCAAAAACTGACAATATATGGTCCAGCAATCCCACTTCTGGGTATATACCCCCAAAAACTAAAAGCAGGGTTTCAAAGAGATATTTGGATATCCATGTTCATAGCAGCATTATTTACAATACCCCAAAGGTGGAAACAACCTAAGTGTCCACTAGTGAATGAATAAACAAAATATGGTATATATGTATAATGGAATATTACTGCTTCTTAAAAAGGAAATTCTGATACATGCTACAACATTATGCTCATGAAATAAGTGGAATCATACAGTTGATTCCACTTATATGGGTGGCCTGAATACTTACATTCACAGAGACAGAAAGTAGAATGTTGCCAAAGCTTGGGAAAGGGCAGTGGAAAGTTATTTATTGTTTAATGGGTGCAGAGGTGCAGTTTTACAAGATGAAGAGAGTGATGGAGATGGATGGTGGTGATGGCTGCACAACCACATACATGTAGTTAATGCCCTGAACTGTACACTTAAAAATGGCTAGCATGGTAAATTTGACCACAATGAAAGAGTGGAGAAAAAAATAAGGAGGCTGGACAAGAATGTGTCTAAGGTCCGTTTCAGCTATTAATAAGCTTATAACTCTTTGAGGTCAACCAACTATGGTTAAGTACTGAAAAGAGAAAGTATCTGTTTTGTCATGTTAGAGGTTACAGGAGTGGGAAGGGCTTAATCGAGTGCTGTAAAACCTCCTATCTGGAACACGTAAAATGACAGATTATTACTGCCATTATTGTTTGCTTTGTATATATAAAGGAATGAATTCAGATAACACAATGTTGCTTGGAAGTCTTTAGGGAGCTCTGGTATGTAAACAGTTAAGAACTGCTGTAGGTAATTGATTACAAAGTAAGCGTACAAAAGTAAATACTTTTATATTATTAATAAGAAGGTATTAGAGAGAAATCACCTCATTCATCATAGAAACAAAAACTATAAATTGCCTAGAATACATCTTTGTAAAAGAAATATCCAATGCCTTATAGCAATTAAAACTGAAAGACATGGAAAATCTGAATAAATCTGCTTGTAAGAAAAGATTCATTATTATAAGGATATCAATTCTCTCCAAATCAGTCTATAAATTCAATGCAATTCTACTAAAACATCCAATGGGAATTTTTTTTTTTTTGCATTTTAATAACTTTAATTGAAAGGTATATCCCTTAGTAGCAAAACTTAATGGTAGTTGGTTAGGTTACCTCTGCCAACTCAAAATTAACACTGATATATTAAAAATATTGAAATATATCAGCCTTTTGGGAAAAGTGAAAAGTTGCCCCCTAAACATGGTTTACAAAAGTATCAGATATACTGTGGTTCTTTGGTTTATTTTCCAGTTCTTATTTACATATAAAACATGTCAAAATTGCGTACAGCCATCCTGGGTGGATTTGGACTGCACAATGCACTGAGTAACCATTTACAACACTTCTAACGCTGTAGATCTCCTTACACTGACTGACTTAATAGAAAATCCTGAACCCTACCTTAGCAACTTCACAATTATGAAGATGCCTACTTACTTTTCTTAAGATTTTCTTTTCAGCACAGTAGTGACAATTGGTGAAAGTATATTCTCTTCCTTTTAAACAAAATTCTAATTTAGAAGCAATGGCAGTTTGGGGAATTTATTTCTATGAATTTGGTAAACTGATTTTCAAATTTCTCTTGAAATGTCCAAGAAAAGCCACAAACATTCCGAACCAGAAGAGAGAAAAACAGATATCAAAACATATTATAAAGCTAAATAAAATTAATGCAGCTTGACAGTGTACTGGAATATACACACAAAACAACAAACTTGACCATCCAGGAACCTACCCCTGCATACACAAGAGTTTAGTAGGCATCATTTCCAAACAGTGGGAAAAGGCGATTTATTTATATGGCTAACCATTTGGAGGAAAAAAATAAGATTTGATATCTGCCTCATGCAACATGTAAAAAATAAACTCGAGAGGGATTAAAGACAGACACTTTAAAAATTTATCCTTCAAAAACTATGTAAGTTCTAGAAGAAAATATAAGACTATTTTATAATCTAGAAGTGAAGACCTTCTAAATAAGAAAGAAAACACAGAAGTTATAAAGATCTGACAAATAAGAATTTTAAAACTCCGTATAGCAACTGAAACAAAGTAAAAAGACAAGTAACAAACTAAGAGAAAATACATCAGTAATTCTTAAAACTATTTGCATTAAATTGTAGTATGGAACTTGTGATCAGATTGCCTAGATCTGACTATCTTGGCTAAGTCCTCCTCCCCTTCCCTTACCTTCCTTTCTGCCCTTCTCCTTTCCTTTGTCATCTAGTTTGTGTATCTATTCATATGTAGAGGAACACGTGGGTTGCTTCCCCCTTTTGGCTATTGTGAATTGATGCCATGAACATGAATGTAAAAATATTTTGTTTGTATTTTGGGGGGTAAGGGGAGAATCATTAGTTTGTTTTTAAATTTAAAGAGTAACACACAAGATAACTAAAACAAACAAAAAATCAAACATACAAGCAAGTATAAAAAGAAGTCTCTTTCTCACCCCACGGCCTTTCCCTTCCCCAGAGTTAACAGTACCAGAAATATTCTATGTACACATGTACATAGAAGTATCTACTTTGCTTTTTTTTTCACTTAATATCTTGCAAATTATTCCATTTCAGCACATATAGGTGAGTCCTACCTCATTTTTTCCCCCTTGATATATATTATTTATTTATTTAGCTAGTCTACTACTGATAGACACTTACATTGTTGCAGTCTTTTCTATTTGGTCTACCATCTTTGTTCATTATATGAGTATGAAAAAATACTAGATATAGAATAGTTGGGACAAAGTAAATATACATCGAAACGGCCACAGCTACTGACAAAGTGCTCATCTCAGCGAACTGTTTGAGTATCTGTTCACTATACTTGGGCACTTTACATAACTACCTAAGCCTTAGTTTCTTTATCTTAAAGTCAGTTTTTCTTTTCTTAAAATGAGAACATTACCTAGTGTGAGTTTCAAATGCGATAATGCATGTAAAGAGTCTGCTACATAGTTTTATTAAATGTTAACTGCAATGACAATAGTAGTAACATTCTCAATAATGGATAATTATTAGAAATATTGAAGAGTGCTTAGAATTAAATAAGCAAAAGGTAAAGTCGGTAGAAAAATGGGTAAAAAATGTTTGGTCAATGTCCAAAAGAGGAAGCATACATAATTAATAAATATATAAAAGGATGTTTACAGTTACAGCTGATAAGAGAATACAGATTAAAACAATACAATACTCCACTTTTGCCTATCCTATTGGCAAATATTAAAAATATGGACACCATACATGGATATTGAGGGCAGAGGGGATAAACCTCACCCATACACCTTTGACGGAAGTGGAAACTGACATAAGCATAGTGGGAACAATTTGAGGCACCTGTAAAAAATTTAAATATACAAAAATACCCTCAGCATTCCCACTTTTAAGAATCTAGCCTATATAAACACTCAAATTTAACTAAAGGGTATATGTGGAAAGATGTTAACAGCAGCATGATTTGTAATAGCAAAAAAAAAAAAAAAGGAGAGAGAGAGGATACAGGGACACCCCTTCCTCAAGAAAATATCTGGAAATAATCTAAATGCTCAGCAGTATATGAATAGTTAAATAGTTAAATACATTGTTATAAAACTGATACTGTGGAAAACTATACAATTATTTAAAAAGAATGGATTAAATCTGCACGTTTTGACATGGAAGGATATTCCTGATATATTGTTGAATGAAAAAGCAGAAAAAATATGCCTATATTATCAGTACAAATATATGTAACACAAATACACATGCACACACACAGATAACCTATTTATTTACAGAAAAATTTGGAAGTGTACAAAGAAATATTATTTCTGTTACCACTTGGAGTCGGAGAGGTAGGTAGATAAAGACTTTCACAGTGTATTTCATGTATTTATGAATTGCTTGATTTGATTTTTACAATTAACATATATTACTCTTAGAGTTAAAAACTTAACCTAATAGTTTTTGTAAGTACTAATGAAATATATTGAGTCACTCAACAAATATTTAGAGTGCCCAGTACATGCATCAAGCACTAATGTAGGTGTTGAACAAAAGTGATGTGCTCATTAGGATCCGTGTGTGTGTGTGTATGTGAGAGGGAGAGAGAAGACAGAGAGAAGGAAAGAAAACAAGAATTTCAGATAGTACGGACAGTGACCACAAGAGAACAGGTGAGGACTTGATAATATGGGTCAATGTTGAAACCACAGTATTGTTTATGTGAAACCACCATAAGATTGTATATCAATGATACTTTAATAAAAAAAAATCAGCTAGTAAAAAGATGAAAAAAAAGTATAAGGGTAACAGTTATTGCTTAGAGGGCTGCTTTAGATATAGGGTAGTTTGGTTACTTTTGAGTAAGTGACATCTGAGCTGAAGTATGAAGGTTAAGAAGGAGCCAATAATGTGGAAGTCCAGGGTAACAGTTTTTATGGCAGGAAACAGCAAGTCCAAAAGTCCTCAGGTGGGAATGAACCTGGCATGTTTAAGGAAGGGAAAGGCCAGTCACTGGAGACTGCCAACTAGGAAGAGAGTAATATGAAATGAGATCCAAAAGGAAGGCAGAGGCCAGGTCATATAAACAATTGGGCTTAAAATATACCTTAATAGTTTTCCTAAGTAGTTTTAAATAGACCCTTTTCCTTCAAGTTAACATTCCATGTTCCATATCTTCAAATATAACTTACTGAGGCAGCTACTAAATCATGCTATGAGGCTGGTGTATTTAGATGAATAAATTAGTATGTGAACCTATCGGAAGCCTAGTATCAGCATCCCTCCGAAGATTTATTTTTCTTTAGCCTATGCATAAGTAGTAAAGCTTTAGGACCAGTAAACTATTGCTTTTGGTGTATATACAGGTATACCTCATTTTATTGTGCTTTGCTTTACTGCACTTGGCAGATACTGTTTTTTCAAAAACTGAAGGTTTGTGGCCACACTGCATTGAACAAGTCTATCAGCACCATTTTTCCAACAGCATTTGTTCATTTTGTGTCTGTGTCACTTTCTGGTAATTCTTGAAATTTATCAAAGTTTTTCATTATTATTATATTTGTGGTGGTGATCTGTGATCAGTAATCTTTAATGTTACTATTGTAATTGTTTCGGGGAGCCACAAATCTCACCCACGTAAGATGGTGGACTTAATCAGTAAATGTGTGTGTGCTCTAACTGCTCCACCATTCTCCCGTCTCCTTCTCCTCAGGCTTTCCTATTTCCTGAGACAAAATATTGACATTAAGCCATAAAATAACCCTACAATGGCCTCTAAGAGTCTCACATCTCTCACTTTAAATCAAAAGCTAGAAATGATACAGCTTAGTGAAGAGGGCATGTCAAAAAGCCAAGATAAGCCAAAAGCTAGACCTCTTGCACCAGTTAGCCAAATCGTGAATGCAAAGGAAAAGTTCTCAAAGGAAGTTAAGTATTACTCCAGTGAATACATGAATGATAAAAAAACAAAACAGCAAGCACACGAATGATAAGAAAGTGAAACAGCCTACTGCTGACAGGGAGACAGTTTCAGTGATCTGGATAGATCAAACCAGCCACCACATTCCTTTGAACCAAAGCCTAATCCAGAGCAAGGCACAAACCGTTCAATTCTGTGATGCCTGAGAGAGGTGAGGAAGCTGCAGAAGAAAAGTTTGAAGCTAGCAGAGGTTGGTTCATGAGGTTGAAGGAAAGAAGCCATCTCCATAACACTGCAAGGTGTGGCAGCAAGCGCTGATGTAGAAGCTGCAGCAAGTTATCCAGAAGACCTAGCTAAGATCATTAATGAAAATAACTGCACTAAACAACAGATTTTCAATGTAGATGAAACAGCCTTATATTGGAAAAAGACGCCATCTAGGATTTCATAAATAACGAGAAGTCAATGCCTCGCTTCAAAGCTTCAAAGAACAGGATCTCTTCTTAGGGGCTAATGCAGCTGGTGACTTTTAAGTTGAAGCCAATGCTCCCTCACCATTTCAAAAATCCTAGGGCCCTTAAGAATCTACTCTGCCTATGCTGTATAAATGGAACAACAAAGCTTGAAAGACAGTGCTTACACACATGTTTACATGATTTGCTGAATATTTTAAGCACACTGTTGAGATCTACTGCTCAGAAAAAAAGGTTTCTTTGAAAATATTACTGCTCACTGGCAATACATCTGGTCATCCAAGAGATCTAATGGAGATGTACAACAAGATTAATATTGTTATAGGCCTGCCAACACAACACCTACTCTTTCATCCATGGGTCAAGGTGTAATTTCTACTTTCAAGTCTTATTATTTAAGAAATACATTTCATAACACTATAGCTGCCATAGACAGTGATTCCACTGATGAATCTGGGCAAAGTAAACAAAACCTCCTGGAAGGATTCACCATTCTAAATGCCATTAAGAACATTTGTGACTCATGGGAAGAGGTCAAAATATCAACACTAACAGGAGTTTGCAAGAAGCTGATTCCAACCCTCCTGAATGACTTTGAAGGGTTTCAAGACTTCAGTGGAGGAAGTAACTGCAGATGTGGTGGAAATATCAAGAGAACTAGTATTAGAAGTGGCCCCTGAAGATGTGACTGAATCACTGCAATCTCATGATAAAACTTTAATCAATAAGGAGTTGCTTTTATGGATGAGCACAGAAAGTGGTTTCTTGAGATGGAAACTACTCCTGCTGAGCTGTGAAACGTATTGAAATGACAACAAAGGGTTTAGAATATTACACAGCTTAGTTGATAAAGTAGGCAGAGTATGAGAGGATTGACTCCAACTTTGAAACAAGGTCTCTTGTGGGTAAAATGCTGTCAAGTAGCATGGCATACTACAGAGAAATCATTTGTGAAAGGAAGAGTTAATTGATGACATTGTGGTTTTATTTTAAGAAATCGCCACAGCCACCCCAACCTTTAGTAACCACCACCCCGATCAGCAGGCAACCATCAACACTGAAGCAAGACCTCAATGGTTAGCATTTTTTAGCAATAAAGTATTTTTAAATTAAGGTATACACATTTAATTTAAGCTATGACACACATAATAGATTACAGAATGGTGTAAATAACTTATATGTACTGGGACACCAAAAAATTCACTTGACTCACTTTATTACAATATTTGCCTTGGCGTGGTAGTCTGCAACCAACCCGCAACATCCCTGAGGTATTGTGTTATTATGTATGTAAACATACACACACATACACACATCCTGGAAAGAAAACCAACTGTTGGATGTTAATTGATATGAATCTACAGAAAGTGAAGAGCTCTAAACAAGTGATGGTTCAGCTAGATAGTATCTCCACACATATCTTTAATCCTACATTTACAATTTCTTTGTGGTTTTTAGGTATATATTACATTTCATGGAAGAAATTATATACTAAATAATACTTGATAATCTGGTGTTCTGTAAATACCTGGGGGAACATCAAGCATCTATCATATCAATCCTAATTTTGGGGTACATTTATTTGCAAATTATTCCTTTACAGATAATTCAAAGTAATGTTTAGCCCAAAGTACAATAAATTCTGAATTTTTGTACTGCAATTTCATTTTTTACCCACAATGAGCAATGTCCCTATATTTGACATTTTTACTGTCCAAAGCTCAGAGAATAGAGAGAAGGCAAAATATCTTTAAACTGACCAATCACTTGGAACATCAAAAAGATTTTTTTACAGATCATTCAGGATTTTATTCATCATATCTAACTAGAAAGTAATTCATTTGTTGGTTATTGCTTTGGGGGAGAAAACGTCCCTTATTTAACTCCAGAATATAATATCTAAGAATTTCCAAACATTTTATAAGTTTATAAATTTATTAGTAACACTTTATGTGGGTAAACTGACACATAGAAGTGGGAATATAATTCAGATGATTCAAGATAATCCCAAAATTTCACCTTTGAACTCCTATTCAGGTATTATAGATGTTTCTGTAATGCGGGAGTGGGGTGGCCATTTTACCCATCTGGGCTTGGGAGGTTATTGCTGGGACACACTGCACTTCCACCCTCAGTGGCTCTTCTGAAGCACAAGCTAGACTTATTAGGAGAGGGGGAAGAAGGCTAGAGTCATACAAAATTTCAGAACGTTTATAAATTATTTAACCATAAACACTTATTTAAAAATTTTGTCTTTTGGGGAACAGGTACAAGAAAACAATTAGCTTTGTCTTTCCTGAAATTGCCTAACTTTACAATATTGTTTCATCTCAACTTCTTTGCAAGGAAATTCAAATGGCCAATAAATATACAAATAAAATACACTGTCAAAATCTTTTTAAAAATTTAAATGCTCAAAATTGGTAGGGGAAATGGAAACGCTCATGTATTACTGGTGGGAATATAAATTGTTACAAACTTTCCAAATGGTAACTTCATAATATGTCACAAAAGCCTTAAAAGAAATTAATACTTTTGACCCAGCAATTCCATTTCAAGGAATTTATCCAAGGAATTATTCATAGATGTGTGCAATAATATAGCTAAAAGGAGATTCATAACAGCATTGATTATAATAATTCTAAATTGGAAATTAGTAAGTAACTGATTTATATAAAGTATGATACATCAATAAAATAGAAAATTATGCTGCCATTAAAAAAGGTATGGTTGAAAATTATTTCAAAAACTTAAGTCACATCCTCTGATCAAAAACTTCCAATGGCTTGCAAGCCACCTGGAAAAAAATTAAAAATCTCCATGACCTATAAGGCCTAATGTGGCCTTCCTGGCTCCTTCTCCACTTCATTTAGGACAATTCTCCCTCCCTCGTTCAATGCTTTTGCTCTTAATCAGGCACACCAAGCAGCTTCAATTTCAGGACATTTGGATTTTCTGTCCCACCTCAACCTGGAGCCCTTGCCCTTGGTCAGCTCTATGACCCCCATCAACCCATATTCTCTTATATGCCTCTTTTTTCTTCACTGTATTTCTCACCACCTGAGGTATTATAAAATTCTTTTCTAGTTTGTTTCCCTCCACCCTGATGTTAAGTTCTAGGAGAGCAAGGACTTTGTTTTTTATTATGTTGTATCTCCAGCTTCTAGAGCAGTACCTGGCTTAAAGCAGGCACTCAGGAAATATATTGCATGAACTTGTTGAATGAATGAATGACAGGCGGAAAAATGATTTTTACATATTAAGAAAAACAGATGCAAAACAATATGTATGGTATGATTTCATTCTATACATACTCATCAAAAAAGAGAAAAAAGGCAAGAGAAGTGTCAATCAAAATGTTAGCAAATATTTAAATTGTCAGTGGCTTATAGGTACTCTTTATAGTTGCTTTTCTAAGTTCCTTCAATGGATAAATATTTGTATACTAAGAAAAAAAGTGTATGATTTTTTAAAGTAATAAATAACAACCTACCAGTCCATTTAAGTTCTTTATGTTGTTTCTTCCTAAAGACAATATCCTCAAGTTTTCTGTAGTGGAAAGAAAACAGTTTTTTGTTTATGAGAATCATATTATACAAGTGTTGTAAATCTAGTATAATAAAGCTTTAATAAAATTTTATAAAATAAATATCCTTATATAATGAGTAAGAAAGGCTATATTACTAAAAAGTGGTAATCAAGTAGAAAATAACATTAACCTATCACCTAAGGTAAACACTACAACTGTGATTTCACATCACTCCAATATTAAATTTTAAAATGGTTAGCTATTTGGAATGTACGGTCTTGCATTTCTGGCTAGTAAAAATATTACAGGGATAAAGTTAAGAGTGAAGAAGATTTGAACTTTAAATCTAGGAGCATATATATTACAAATCTCCTATAGTAGATAAGATTCACACTAGAAAACAGAAATATATGTATGTATAGTCTACCTCACTCCACAAAGGACTAGAAGTGAAATCAACGAATGTGTACCTCTGAGTCTATGGTCAGAGAAAGAGTTATTTTTCAAACCTCTTTTGAACTATTTGCCTGAAACCATGTGCATGTATTATTTCTCAAAATTAAAAAAGGATTTCTAGTAAAACATAGGAAACCTCATTTCTGTTCTAAAAAACTACTGCAATTATTTATACATAAGTTATATATTTAGTTTTCTCAACTTAAACTTCTAACTGCTCTCCTATATGGTAGCTATTAGCCACATGTGGCTATTTAAAAATTCCATTTTTTAGTCACACTAGCCACATTTCAAGAGCTTAACAGTTGTATATGGCTAGTGGCAACTGTATTGGGTGGGACAGTGCAGTTCTAACGGATGGCACTGTTCCATAACATTCATAACTCAATGTTAAGAACACAAGTCCAACTGAGTTCCAATCCCAACTCTCTAGAGAAGCAACCAAACCTCTTTGAATCACAGTTTCATCATATGTAAAATGAGGAAATATAATATCTATTTTATAAAAATATAAGGATTAAATGAGATAACTGTATAAAACATTCAGCACAATGCCTAACCCATGATGTGTGTATTAGGCATATATAGTTATATAAACTTTGGTTTTACATAAATTAATTATTTTAATTTATTAATTTAAAATATTAAATAATTTAATAAATTATTTTGAATTTTCTTATGAGAAACATTTAACTTTTAGACAAGGTATATTTTAAGACTGACCTAATTCATGCAAAATGTTTTAACTATTGAAACAAGACCCCATGTTATAGGCTGAGTTGTGTCCCTCCCATAAATTCATATGTTGAAGTCCTCAGAATGTGACTGTATTTACATTAGGGCCTTTAAAGAGGTAATTAAGATAAAATGAGATCATTTTAGGTAAAATACAATATGACTAGTGCCCTTATAAGAACAGAAGAGTAGGACACAGACAGAAACAGAGGAAAGACCATGTGAAGAGAAAGGGAAAAGATGGCCATCCCCAAGCCAAGGATGGCAACCTCAGAAGAAATCAATCCTGCTGATACCTTGATCTCGGACTCCTAGCTCCACAACTGTGAGAAAATAAATATGTTGTTCAAAAATTTTTTGTTTAAAAGTTTGTGAGATTTGTTAGGGCAGCCATAGCAAACTTACATATCCCATATAATTATAAATGTATGAAAATAAAACATTTAAGGAAATCAATTATTCTTTAAAGCTTCTTGATATGGAAAAATTACCATTTTTTTCTATTTCATGAAGAATAAAAAGTTTATTCAAAAATTGTTATTAATATAAATTATTCAGTTATTAATATTTATATTAACTGATGTAATATTAATATTACATTATTATTGAGCATCTATGATATGTCAAGTACAGATAGAATCACTTGCAATATAACAGTGAATAATACAGATAAAAATTCCGCTGTCACAGAGCTAATATTTGGCAGATAATAAAATCAGTAAGTATATTAGATAGTGACAAATATGAAGGAGAAAAAAAGCAGGTGAAAGGAATAAAATGTCAGTTGGGAGTAGTTAACATTTTAGATAAGTGACTTCTAAGTAAAGACTCAAAGGAAGTGATGCAACTAGCCCTGAGAATATCTGGAGGAAGAAAATTTACAGGCAGAGGAACTTCAAGTACAAAGGCTTTGAGGCCAGGACCACATCAGAAGTGTTCACAAAACACAAGAAGCTAGCTGAGAAAATGAGAGGAAAGTAATAGGAGATGAAGTTAGAAAGAGAATAGGTCTTACAGGGGATGTATGAGAGAGGAGATGAGAAATTTCCAAGGAGTTTGGCCTAAGCAACTGGAAGAATGGAGTTGTCACTATCTGAGACAGACATAGAAAAAGTTGGCTTAACTGGGGCTAGGGAAGGATATCAGGACTCAGTTTTGGACATGTTAAATTTGAGATGTCTATTAGACAGCCATACCAGGTGACTAAATGTGTGAATCTGGAGTTCAGAGGCGATGCCTGGACTAGAGATATAATTTTGGCAGCCATCAGTATATAGATGGTAAGGCCATGATCTGGATGAGATAAGCTAGGGAATAGGTGAAGACAGAAAAGAGAAAATATCTAAGCATTAAGTCCCATGGTACTTCAGAAAGGCAAGAGGAAATCAGGAGGGTACAGTGTCCTAAATGCCAAATATTGAAATTGCTTCAAAGAAGAAAAAAATCATCCATGTCAAAATATGCTGACAGGCCAACTAAGATGGGACTGAGAAATCACCTCAGAAACTGGAAATAACAGATACATGCAACTCTTTCAAAGACAGTATCTAACTTAATACATAAAACTCCTTTTTTTAAAAATGCACACGAAAATGGTAATGAAAGGTTTAAAAAAACCCTGTATAGGGAAATAAATTATGATATCAAAGTTAATAGATTAACTGCTCTAACATTAACACAATTACAGATTTTCCATATTTTATGTGCTTTGTAAGTAGAGCACCACCAGAAGGAACACAGTGTTTTTCTTCACACAAGGTCCTCATGAAAATCAAAACAGCACCTTAAAGTTTTATGTTTATTTATTAAGAAAACTGAAGGAGTAAAGTATAATTTTTTTACCGAAGATATGAGGCAACAAATTTTATTTTCTAATATTTAATATGAGATTATTAATATTCACATTGTGCAGCTTTTTAGTCACAGTTTTGAACATAGTCATGTCATGCAGTTTTCCAGTCATTATTTTGGTGCAATAAACATAAACTGCCATTAGGGTTATTCTGCCTTATAAACTCCATTTAATAGGAATATCTATTTCAGATCCTCTCATCATAGCATAATAGGTAAGACTACAGAGCTCATAAAAGGAAAGAGGTGGGAGGCAAGCTAGAGTCACATATTCAGTCCTTTATATGGATCAGGTGGCTTCTTTTTGCTTCACAGTCACAGCTAAAGTGTATTCCCTGACTGGAGAAGTACTATTGTTACAGTAGAACTAAAATGAGAAGAATCAAGTATAGCAAATACACAGTACAAATAAATTCATCAGACATCAATAACTGATCAAGGTACTCTTTTCCACTGATTTTTTGGAAATTTCTTAATACAATTTTCCTGAGAGTCATTAACGAATTGACCAACGTCAGAATAGGGTTACAGCCCACTGCTAGCCATATATAGAAGGTTGCCCATTTTCACTACTATCATAGCTATCTTTTTCCAAAAACAAAAAAAAAGGATGTTATCTGTATTAATAAACGTTAGTCTCTTTTAAGCAAGTTATTTAATTACAAAGAAACCACAGCAGAGAATAAAAGAAACGTCTCAAATGTTGAATGAATCAATGGAAAATTGGAATTGAGTTCATTTTATGCATCATTCTAATAGTATATTAGATAGTGCTATATAAATACTGAATGCCAACTTCGAATAAGGTACTGGGTGGACTGGGGATTTAGAATAGAAGATTAAAAAAATTAGTAAAATCTGATGCTTGCCTTCAAGGAACCCCATTATTTAAAGGGACAGAATATATTCCTCAGTAACTATAATAATGGCTAATATTCCTTATGCATTTAAATGTACCAAGCACTATTCTAAGCACTTTATACATACTAACCCATTTAAACTTCACAATAACTATATCAAGTAGGTAATTATTATAATCCAAGGTAGACTATTATAAATGTTCCCAAAGGAGGAGTAATTATGATGATGGAGATTAGAGAAGTTTTCAGAGGGTGAAATTACATTTTAAACTTATAATTTGTAATCTTAATTTTGTTTTTTGTAGGACTTCCCTGTTAGAGGAAGGGGCTCTTCTCAGTAAGAAGCACTGCATTAACAAATGTACAAAATAATAAAAAAGAATGATGCATTTGGGTGTGAACAGGGTGGTACAAGATTTTAGATGACTTTGAATGCAAAATTAAGGCACTTGGTCTTTATTAGGCAAAGGGAAGACATTTAATGATGATCTGGAGGAATAATATTGAGAATAATATTTTTAGAAAGAAAACTCTGGTATTAGTGCTGAAGGTCAGCTGAAGAACAGAAAAGAAACAAGGAGATCAAATAGGATGTCATCACAAAAATCATAAAGCTGTGTTTTTCAAACAGTGGGTCATGTGAAATCAACTTAGTGGATTGTGACCAGCATTTAAAAAAAATGAAATCAAATTTTTAAAATTTATACTGGAACCTATGCTATAAGGGTAAATATTGTTTTACAAACTTTATTCCAGTTCATATGGAATATGTATACTCATATATGTACATTTGACATGTGTACTCGTGAATATACATACTGAGTGATGAATTCAGATGTATTTCTTACTGTGGAAGTAGTCAAAAATGTTTGAAAAACACTCTCTAAGGGGGAGATGATGTGGGTCTACATTAAAGCTGGAGCTCCTGGAAATAGAAAAGCAACAAATTATTTGAGAGCTCTTTCAAAAGAATGGAGTTAACAGGACTTAGTGAACCTGGATGTAAGGTTTGAGGGAAGTAAAGGGGGAATATAGTAGGCTAAATAATGGCTCACTAAAGATACCTACATCCTAATCTCTGGAACCTGTGAATATTACCTTATATGGAAAAAAGTACTTTGCAGATGTGTTTAAAGTTAGAGAGCTTAAGGTGGGGAGAGTATCCTTAGTTATCTAGGTGTTCCCTAAATGCAATCACACGTATCCTCCTAAGAGTGAGGTAAAAAAAGATTTGACACAGACAAAAGAAGGGACTATGACCACAGAGGCAGAGACTGGAGTGAAGCAGTCACAGTCTAGAAGAGGCAAGGCCAGATTCCCCCCTAAAGCCTCTGGAGGGAGTGTGGCTCTGTCAAAGCCTTGATACTGGCCCAGTAAAACTGATTTTAGACTTATGTCCTTCAGAACTGTGAGGGAATAAATTTCTGTTATTTTAAGTCACCAAGTTCGAGCAGCCACAGGAAACTAGAACAAGGAGTCAGAGGCCTTGGCAACTGGGAAGGTGATGATGTCATTGATCAAGATAAAGAGCACAAGAAAAACAGGGATGGTAAGGAGTTAAATTGTAAATATAACAAGTATGAAACAGAAGACAAATTTGAACAAAAGAAATATAATTAGAAATCTGATTTTCTATTTTAAGATATCTCAATGCTAATTCTCTAAAAGCTCTAAAGTGACTTAAAAATGTTCAGGTATCATGCTATCTCTAATTTTCTTGGATACTTAAATTTATGACACATGGTTTATATGTTCTGTCTGTCATCTAACATACTGTGCTTAAACACAGGTGCCAGCTTCTGGGATTACATAGTCTCTCTGGAATGTTCACTTCAGTAACTAGAAAATCAAAGAACCCATCTGTTACTATGGATCACTTACTTAAGCCATTCAGGTTGGCAATTTTTTCAATGCAGTTTGTAGACAGTGAAAGCTTCCTTAAAAAGAACAAAGGAAAACTCGAATTAATATGAAAAAATTTTAAATGGTATATCAGAAATTTTTCCTTAAGTGCCCATAGAAGATGATATTTAAGTCATATTTCCTTTTTACACTGAATCCTTTTTTTCCCGATCAGAAATGGCATATATTCCTCCATCTTGAAATCTTCATATTTTCTTCTGATTACAAAACTTAATACACACTCATTGTAGAAAATAAAAAAAAACCTTATTAGGGCAAGTTAGTGTTATCTATTAAATTTTTTAATGCATGTATTCTTTGACCTAGTAATTCGTTTCCAGGAATACATCCTACTGTAATACTAATATAAATGCCAAAAGATATGTGAATAAGGTTATTTATTACATTATTATAATAGCAAAAAATTGGGAAAAAGAATCTATAAACATCCACCAACTAAGGAATAGATAATGAAATACTATTCTGCCACAAAAACAAATAACATTGAGTTACAGATACTGACTTGGGAAGATGTCGATGATATGTACTTAAGTTAAAAAAACATCTAACAAAATATTTTATATAATCCCTTTTTGTAAAAAGCGTAACTGTATATATGCAAGTGTGGAGATATTTATTTTCTCATATGTAAAATCATTTAGAAATGTGCATTGTATGAAGTATATATAATCCTAACCACCTGCACATTCTCCCAAAGATAACCACTTTTAATAATTTGTATATATTTGTCTAGATTTTCTCCATACATACTTTAATTATATAAAAACAAAAATTTAAAGGGAGCATAATTACACATTCTTAATTTTCCTTTCTTGACAAAAATGTTTAATATCTTAACAAATTTCATGCAGAACATAATAAAAGCTAATTTTATTGAACATTTAATGTGTGCTCAGTATTCTTCCAAGTACTTTACATGTATTAACTGTGTTAGCCATCACAACAATCTGTGAAATATTATCCACATTTTACAAATGAAGAAACTGAGGCACAAATATGCTAAGCAATTTGTCTAATATTACACAGCCAGAAAGTGGCAGTGCTAAATTTAAACCCCCCAAATTTGACACTAGAACATGTGATCTTATTTATCCCTTCTGATTGGACTGGAAAAGAAATATTAATTTTTTTACTGTACAGTATAAATTATTGCCTACTCTTATGAACTACCTGTGAAACTTGATCCCAGTTAGAAAAAAATTAGAAGGCCCTACATCACAATGTTAACACTGGTTCTCAAAAAGTAATGCAATTTTGGTTGATAATAATTCCTTTTCTTTTTTATATTTTCTAGATGTTTTACAATGTATTTTTATACTTTAAAAAGTTTTTAAAATCAGTATCTCTTAGGCTCTAAGTACCAGATTGACAATTTTCTAGAGTGATTATTTTATTATGTTACTTTGCTTTTCCCAAGAGATAAGAAAATTTCTATTTTTCAGACACATAATAAAAAAATGTACCATTAAAAAAACTACATTGTTCAGGATTACTCTATTAATAATCCTGTACACCAATAATCTCTATGATTGGCCTTGCCAAAAGGAGAATAGCATTAAGCAAACAAAAAAGGAAATCAAGACTGAGAAAACAAACACATTTTTCAGTTTGGGTATTTAGAAAAGGAAGGGAAACTTAGCAATACTAGGTGGATGAAAAAAGACAACAGAACTTACTCGCAATTAGCAAGGGTGGATAAGGATGCATCCATCTTCTCTATAGGGGGAATCTGGGCATAAAGCTTTATCTCTTTAGCTTCAGATGGCTTCTGACTGGTTTTTTCTTCCTATGATAAAAATTAATTTGGAAGAAAATGATTCCTGATTTTAATATGAACTAAAAAGGTCAGAATTTCCCAAGGATTTTCAATGTTTATTTCAAAACAATTATTAGAATTTAATAATTCTGTGCATTCTTTTGTTCACTTATTGACAACATTTACTTACTGACCTGATAATCAGGCTTTTACATGGTTGATTAAAATAATTCATTGTTAGAATGGATAAAGAAGATGTGGTACATATACACAATGGAATATTATTCAGCCATAAGAAGAAAACAAATCCTACCATTTGCAACAACATGGATGGAGCTAGAGGGTATTATGCTCAGTGAAATAAGCCAAGCCGAAAAAGACAAGTATCAAATCATTTCACTCATATGTGGAGTATAAGAACAAAGAAAAAATACTGAAGGAACAAAACAGCAGCAGACTCACAGAACCCAAGAACGGACTAATAGTTACCAAAGGGAAAGGGACTGGGGAAATGGGCGGGAAGGGAGGGATAAGAGGGAAAAAGGGGCATTACGATTAGCAGATGTAATGTTGGGGGGGCACGGGGAGGGCAGTACAACTCAGAGAAGACAAGTAGTGATTCTATAGCATCTCACTACGCTGATGGACAGTGACTGTAATGGGGTTGGTGGGGGTGACCTGATGAAGGGGTAGTTTAATAATCATAATATTGCACATGTAATTGTAAATTAATGATAATAAAATAAATTATATTAAAAAAAAAGAAAGACCCCCCCCCCAAAAAAAGAAGATGTGGTACATATACACAATGGAATATTATTCAGCCATAAGAAGAAAACAAATCCTACCATTTGCAACAACATGGATGGAGCTAGAGGGTATTATGCTCAGTGAAATAAGCCAGGCGGAAAAAGACAAGTATCAAATAATTTCACTCATATGTGGAGTATAAGAACAAAGAAAGAAACTGAAGGAACAAAACAGCAGCAGACTCATAGAACCCAAGAATGGACTAACAGTTACCAAAGGGAAAGGGACTGGGGAAGATGGGTGGGAAGGGAGGGACAAGGGGGAAAAAGGGGCATTACAATTAGCAGACATAATGTGGTGGGGGGCACTGGGAGGGCAGTACAACTTAGAGAAGACAAGTAGTGATTCTATAGCATCTTGTTACACTGATGGACAGTGACTGTAATGGGTATGTGGTGGGGACTTGATGATGTGGGGAGTCTAGTAACCATAATGTTGCACATGTAATTGTAGATTGATATCAAAAGAAAAAATAAATAATTCATTGTTAGGTTCCAACCAAATGGAGAGGAGGAGGAAAGAAAATAATTTTTATTTGTGTAATATTTGAAATCCTTTAAGAGTTATCAATTAATAAACAAAACCAAAACACAACAACAAAGACATTCTCCTGGAAAGAATTCCTTGTTCCTAAACAACCTTTTCTTAAATATCAGATTCAGACCCATAAGATCAACTGTTTCCTTTGTTATCTCCTCTTTCTTTTTCTATATACAGTTCAGTTTGAGCTAGAGCCCCCAAATATGAAGGATTTTGGAAGAAATGCTCTTTACAACACACCTGAGGCCAAAGCTATTTGCTCTACAATAATTTACTACTAAATTCTATTCTAGAAGTTAATTTCAGTACTAAGTACACAATTTAAAATTTAATTACCAGTATATGCTACCTAATATTTTCTAAGTACTCCAATAATCAGAGTTAGCTCTCTCTCTATCAAAACAGGAAACTCCTAAAGCCCAAGTTCCATTTCCTTTGCTTTCCTGTTTTCTGTAACACAGTACAATATAAGACACAAAAGACTTATTTTAAAAAATCTAATCATAACACATCAGTAATGGAAAATACATAATCAACTGAAAGAAAGAGATCTAATACACATCCACTCAGTATTTATTTTTGTGCCATACATTTGTAGGTTAGGGGAGGAAAAACAGACACCTAGTAGACTCAGTGAATGCTGTTAATCAGTAAAAGAGTGAGCTTGATATCTTCATATAATCTGAAAGTCAAATATTTACAGCAACAATGTAATCTAGAAACAGAACCCACAAACCAAAACAAGAAACAACACTTGTTATAAATAAATGTAGTAGTCCTGAAATTCCATTCAAGGAAAATGGAATCTAATACTAAACCTACTCCATACTCTTTTTTCTCTAACAAAACAGATTGTCACGAACCAAAAGAGAAATGAATTTTTAAAATTCAATTAGAGTATAAAGTCTGTAAGCACTGAAACAAGAATTCAAATATTTCATTATCCTACCCACTTCATGTATTTCCTAGATACCAAGTCTCTGAAGGACTTTTTATTCAAAGCCCAGATACAAAAGCAAAAAATACATTATTATGAAAAAAACTATTGATAACAAACGAATAGGATAACATACTCCTACCCTCCCACTCCTTCAGGTAACCACTGATCTGCTTCCAGTCTCTAACTGCCTTTTCTAGACATTTCATATAAATGGAATCATATAATAAATGGGGCTTTATGTCTGGCTTCTTTGACTTAGTATAAAGTTTTTGAGGTTCTTCCAAAAATCCAGTTTGTTCCTTATACTAGCCAAACAGTAGTCCACTGTGTGGATATACCACCTTTTGTTTATCTATTCACCAGTTGGTGGAAATTTGGGTTGTTACATTTAATGCATGTTTTTTACAATGTAGTTGCCTTCCTAAAATTCTATACACCTTATTGTTTTATTCCAGCTTTACTGAGATATAATTGACATTTAATAACTGTGCAAGTTTAAGTTGTACAATGTGATGATTTGATACATGAATGTACCTCGAAATGATTACCACAATAAGGTTAATTCCATCCATCACTTCACAATTTTTTTGGGGGTGCTGACAACATTTAAGATCTGCCCTATTAGCAACTTTCAAGTATATAATACAGTATTATTAACTATAGTCACAATGCTGTACATTAGATTCCCAGCGCTTATTTGTCTGTAACTGGATATTTGTACCCTTTGACCAACATCTCCTTATTTCTCCCATTCCCCAACCCCTGACAATCAGTATTCTACTCTGTTACCATGAGTGCAGCTTTTTTAGAGTCCACCTATAAGTTGGATCATACATATTTGTCTTTTTCTACCTGACTTCATTTACCATAATGCCCTCAAGGTCCATCCATAGTGTCACATTCCCTTCTTTTATGGCTGATTAATATTCCATTGTGCATATATATACACTTTTCTTTATCCATTCATCCATCAATGGATAATGATATTGATACATCCACTGATTTGAATCAGATTTTCCCAATTTTACTTGTACTCTTTCGTACATATGAGTGTGATTATGTTCTTAAGTGTGTTTTAGGTTCTATACAATTTTATCACCTGTGTGGGTTCATGTATGCTTCCACCATAGTCAAGACAGCTAAAGAGTTCCAATACCACAGAGATTCCTGTACTGACTGGTCAAATTTAAATAACTGCCCCCAAATACTCCTTGTATGGTTTCTAAAAGAAGTAAAAACTCATATACTCACCCATCTGGCTAAGGCTTCTTTGATTGTTGTTGCTTTTGCCTTAAAAAAGGAAAAAAACAAAGCTCTCTTTATTGGTGTGCCTTGTTGATTCAATTTTCATGTAATAATTGTTAGTCTTGGTGTCTATCATTAAAAGATTAACTTCTTTCTTTTAAAGTTTATATGCAAAGACAGTATTTTAATTTCCTGAAATCAGAATGATTTATTTAAATACCTCTCAGAGAAATTAAGGAAATCATGATGTAATGCCCATATATTACACTCCCACTTGGTTTATAAAAAGTATACAGCTTTCAACACTTGCTATTAAAATATCTTATTTCATTGATTCTAAGACCTATTATCTTCTTTTACATTTTAACATATTTGAAATTTGGATGCTTTTTACAACTAGGAATAATTTACAGTTGCTGTGGCCAGGTGGCAGTGGTGAAATTTTAGGAAAATATTGACCTTTTATTTCACATACATATATTCCTTTTTATCTTTGCAAAGGAGGCCTATGATAAAACTCTATATGCTTAAATACATTTAAAAGAACTCTTTTAGTAGGTACAAAATAAACATTCTAAGTTAGAAGAAATTTTCATAGTTTAATTCCAACTTATTTTTCTTTCTTAGTAGAACATAAATAATGTTGCATCTTTTAATCAATTGTACCTTAAATTCAATTTAATATGATATTTAAAACTTTAAAGGTGAGCCAAGGAAGGCATTCTTTGAATTATTGCTGGAGCTCATTTAAAAAAGAGAGAGAACCCCAAACAATAACAGAAGAAAAGTCTTAAAAGTATATACCATTATGTCTAGAAAGTAAACACATACTAATAAATAACCCTTGGGTTAAAAAGAAAAGAATATTGTAAATTAAAGTAAAATAATAACATACAAGACAAAAATGTCAAAATTTGATGAATATAACACTTAAAAGGAAGCTAACAGCTTTAAATACATTTATTTGAAAATAAAGAGAACAAGAGATAGAAAATGAATAAGCTAAGTATTCAAAATATTTGAAAAGTACGTTGCAAACCCAAAGAAGACAGAAGGAAATACAAAGAAAGGAGTCAATGAAAACCAGGAGAGGGTAGGGGGAGATTAACGAAACTAAGAGTTGGTTCTTAAATCTCCGGCAAGCAAAAAAGAGAGATACACAGAAAAAAAATGTACAATTAATAGAGAGCAATAACAGATACCACAGAGATTTTAAACATGAGATATTATAAGCAAATATATGGTAGTAAGTTTGAAAACCTAGACAAAGTATGCATTTCTAGAAAAAACAAAAAAGTGCCAAAACTGTCCTAATAAGAATCAGAAAATTTGAACAGACCAATAACTATTTAAAACATTAAAAAGATAATCAGAGAAATTTTCCCTCCGCCTTTTCCCCTAAAGCTACAAGCCTAATCATTTTATAAGTGAGTTCTACCAAGATTTCAAGGAACAGATACTCCATTATACAAGCTGCTTCAGAAACCAGAAAAAGAGAAAACTGCCAAGTTCTTTTATGAGGCTTAGAATATCCTTGATGCCATAAACAGATAAGGAGCCTTTGTTACTTCTCAACCCAGATTTGAAAATTCTAGATACAATATTAGTTTCCAAAGCCAATGGTGTGTAGTGATCATGATCAAGAATGGCTTATCCCAGGAGCGTAAGGATTGTTTCACAACAGAAAAATCTATAAATGCAAATAATTTTTTAATGGATTATAGGGCCAAAAATCACATTTATTTCAATAAGTGCAGGAAAAGATAAAGTTCTACATCTGATATTAAAAGCTCTCAACTAAGAGTTAAAGGGAAATTCCTTACTTGATAAAAGCTACATACCAAAAAGCTATAACAAACACCATACCTAAAGGAGAAATTCATTCATTTTAGCAAAATGTTCACTGAGAAGATCAACCGTGTATCAAACATTCTTCCACTGCTTAGGATATAACAATGAAGAAAACAAAGATCCCTGCCTTCATGGAACTTATATCTATTGGTGGGAGATAGACAGTAAATAATATGTTTAATAAATAAATAAATTATACAGTATGTTACAGGGGACAATTACTAAGGAAAAAGAAAAAACTGAGCTTGGTAAGGGGTATCAGGATGTGTATATATGTATGTGGAGAATCTTTATTTTAAATAAGATGGTCAGGTGGGGCAAATTGGGACAGTTAACATTAAAAGTATTCTCTTTTAAGATCCCAAACACAGCAAGGATGCCTTCATCACTGCTACTGTTTAACATGGTACAAGAGATCTTTATCAATGTTATAATGAAAAGAAATACAAATCAGAATGATTAAAAGAAATAAACTCACTATGTGCAGATGATCATCTATGTAGAAAGTAGAATGAGCTGACAAATATTAGAACAAATGGAGTTCAGCAAGTGAAGAATACTGCTGACAAAGTCAACAGAAAAACTGGGAGGGGATATTTTCAATGTAAAACCAATAAAGGACTAATACCGAGAATATACAAGGAACTCCTAAAATTCAAAACCAAAAAGAAAAATGAAAAATTTTTTTGAAATCCGGATGACCAACAATATTATGAGGTATCTGAACTCATTGAAAATCAGAGAAATGCAGAGCAAAACAATGGGATATTAAATACATCCTGAGATTGGTAAAAGTTAGAAAGTTGAAGAGAATGTAAAGAAATGGGAACTCTCATGCATTACCAAAGGAAGTAAAAATTTGTAGAGCCATTCTGGAAGGCAGTTTGACAGTGCCTAGGGAAATTACATATGCACAGATCCTATGATTCCACAATCCCACTCCTGGATATATTTCCCAGAGAAATCCTTGCATGGGTCCATAGAAAGACGTATATAAGAATACTTTCAAGTGGATGCAACCTAGCTGTCTATAAATTGGTCTGTAAGGTCACTAGCTCCCCTATAGATAGCAGGAGTCAAAAACTGAAATGGGCATCATTAATGAGTAGAGCTGGCCACTTACAGAAGATAACCTCTACTTGGCTCCAGAAAACTTTAGCAGGTGGGACTTGGGAAAAGGGATACCCTAGTATCACATTTTTTTTCAAAAATTGAAAGTAACATGTTTATTTTAAGTACCATTAAGATGCTGCCTATTATACCATATTTCAGTAATAGAAAAATGTGGAAAAAAGTGTTCAATCGTGAAATATGGGATTTCTGATTTTCCAGAAAGCCAGAAATCTTAAATATGGAATATGATCGATCATTTTAAGACTTTAGAAGCTAATTTTTTTTAATTAAAAATATGTGTGGGCCTGTATTTCTGGAGGGCTCCAGAACTACCAGTTTGCAGCCTCAGCTAGCCTCATCTAATTACTGTTCTGTTTTCCTATTTGAAGATTTTCAATAACTTTCATGGTTCATAGTTTTCAGGATTACTTAGGGCTGATTATTTCTTTACCTGAATATAAACCTAGATTCCAGAACTTTTTACTTTCCTTGGCAGTAATTTTTCAGCTAAATGTCTGCAGAATAAAGTAAAGAAAGCAGGGCAGAAAACTACTTTTAACAAATAAAAGACTGGTATTTAATCTTGTGGTTGAGGACGGGCATGGTCTCCTCACTATTTCAGTTTCCTAGGTTCAATTTCTGCTCCCTTATATTGCATTGGAATCACAAAAAAGAAGACAACTAATTATACTTATTCTTCATAAGCATGTCCATCAGGTAGGACAATCACATACTTTGCTAAAAAGCTTTGGTTAGGTCTGTAACCAATCAACAACATCCCTTTTCAAACTAAACAGAAATTGAGGTAAAATCACTAGGTAAAATCGTTACTTCACAAAGGGCTTTGATGGGACAGACCATTGAATAAATTCATACTTAGGCCAACTAAAATCATACTTATGCATACTAAAATTTGAGATACATTACTCTAATACATTTTGTCGGAGTGTGTAAGTGTTACCTAATAACTGTACTCACAGTCATTCAGAGGGCAGCCTGGGCACATCACAGTACCAATACTCTGCAATGGGTGTTATACACACTCCTCTCATAAACTCCCCCCTTCCCCCAGGTCTCTCCAGGAGGGGAAATTACTTCTATGTAAAGAGACATCCTTATTCACACTCTCTCTTCCATCACCTTTCCCATTCTAACCTGCCCTTTTTCGGGAATGTCCTGCTCTTCTCCCTCCCTTTCTCCTGCCAGAGTCCCTCCACTTTAACCCACCCTCCAACCAACCCCAGGCCGCACTCACCCCAGACCACCCGGTCTCTGGGCTTCTCTTTCGCCTCAGGCCTCTAACTCCACGAAGTTGGTGTCCATTATCAGCTCCCTTCCGCTGTTCAAGGACCCCCTACCCCCACCCTCAACACTCCACACTCCACCTTTCCACTTCCAGTCTCCTCTCAGTTTTGGCTACGAGGCCTGAAGGGTACTCACCATTCCGGCCGTTGCTACTGTCACCGCTCTGGTTGCTAGGGCCCGTAAGGGTCGGTGCGCGTGCGCACTTCTCGGTACTCCCCGCGGATCCCTGCCCCGGCAGCGGTCCTTTCTCTCCGCCCTCAGGGTGGCGCGAGCGGAGCATTGTGGGACCGAGCGGCGGCCACCTGCGTCCTCCCGCCCAGCTGCCACTCAAATCATGGCTGCAGCGCGGCTACCGGTGATGCGTAGGACTCCAGATATTAACCTCGCAGAGCGGTCAGCAGATACGGTTTTCTTTACGGAAGCAACTTCAGCTAATCGAGAGTGAGGAACCTAACTGAAGTTTAGAACCTTAAAACTTCATTATAACAATTGCCCCTTCCACGAAAAGAACTACTTCTAAATTCCCTTCTGCAGATTGCCCTTAGCGTCCTTCTTACTGCCTGTTGTAATTCACTTGTCCGTCCGACTGATACCCATAGCTAAACTCAGTTGAATTTTTTCCATTAGCTTCCCCAAGCCCCTCCAGGGAGCCAGAGGCGTCTGAAAGAATAAACTGTTGGTTTTACATAACCAAGGTGTCTTCTTCCCCTGATCAAATTAGCCAAAAATTATAAAAATACTGAGTTGCTATAAAGAAAACAAGTTCTCAGATTCAAAAAGACATATGCACCCCTATGTTTATTGCAGCACTATTTACAATAGCCAAGGTATGGAAGCAACCTAAGTGTCCATCAGTAGATGAATGGATAAAGAAGAGGTGGTACATATACACAAGGGAATACTACTCAGCCATAAGAAAAAAACAAATCCTACCATTTGCAACAACATGGATGGAGCTAGAGGGCATTATGCTCAGTGAAATAAGCCAGGCAGAGAAAGACAAGTTTCAAATGATTTCCTTCATTTCTGGAGTATAACTGATGCTGGGGTTCTTGTTTATGGAGTCAAAGAATGAACTTAGCAAACACTCAAGGTAGGAGAGCCAGGGAGAGGCTTTTATTTAGATATAAAGTAGGGGACAAGAGAGCCCGTAGTTGTGCATTGACTAGTGGTTTTATAGACAGCTGAGGATTTTGGGGAACATGAAAAAAGATTTAGGGGTGTGGACTTGTTAAGTGGTCCCTGAATATTTAGAATTAACATAACGAACTTCCTGCTCTGATTTCTCCCTGAGATACTGGGTCTTGGTCTGGGAGCATATCAAACAAGACTGCCTGCCCAGCCCCCAAGGTGGGCTGAGGTACTGTCTGGTTTGCTAAAGAGTAAGTTAAGAATCTTACTTCTTAACTACCTGTGCATTAAAATACAATCTTATCTTTAAGGTGGAATCCTTCCTGCCTTTTACTATGTTGTTTATGACAGGGCTTGCTTGCCATTATTAATTGCCCAGATTGCAGATTACCTCATCAGGTCTGAAGGAAGAAAGACAGCACAGAAGCCTGGGCCTTTCGGTATGCTAAAGTGAATCTTACACACGATTACAAACGATTAGCATAATAAAAACATAGGCTACTTTCCTTTATCTGTGGAATATTAACTGATCTCACTGAAGAATGACTCTAGAGCGTAATGTTTAACACAACAGAGTTTTGATAGGGGGTTTCCTTGCATGTAGTTACATTGCTCTGACTGTAAATATCCTGCCTTGCTTTTTCTGGAGGCCCTCACTCTACTCTGACTAGATCCATGGTCCCTGTCTCATAACGACAAAGCAAAACTGAAGGAACAAAACAGCAGCAGACTCACAGAACCCAAGAATGGACTAACAGTTACCAAAGGAAAAGGGACTGGGGAGGGATAAGGGGATTAAGGGGCATTATGATTAACACACATAATGTGGGGGGTGGCATGGGGAAGGAAGTATAGCGTAGAGAAGACAAGTAGTGACTCTATAGCATTTTACTATGTTGATGGACAGTGACTGTAATGGGGTGTGCGGTGGGGACTTGATAATGGGGGGAAATCTAGTAACCTAACCACAATGTTGCTCATGTGACTGTATATCAGTGATACCTTAATAAAATAAAACAGTAAGAGAACTGGAAAAAGAAAAACAGCAGCAGACTCACAGGCTCCAAGAAGGGCCTAGCAGTTACCAAGGGGAAAAGGTGGGAGAGGGATAGGGGTGGGTGGGTGGGGAGTGAGGGAGAAGGGGATTGAGGGGTATTATGATTAGTACACATGGTGTGGGGGGGTCATAGGGAAGACAGTGTAGCATAGAGAAGACAAGTAGTGACTCTGTGGCATCTTACTACACTGACAGACAATGACGTCAATGGAGTTTGGGGGGATTCAATAATGTGGGTGAATGTGGTAACCACATTGTTTTTCATGTGAAACTTTCATAAGAGTGTATATCAATGATAACTTAATAAAAAACAAACAAAAAATGGTTGCTAGGAGGATGGAGATATGGATGGGGACATGTATATATACCCTGCTGTTTATAATTGATACAGCATTTCTGGAAGACTTTTTGCAATACGCATTAAAAGCTTTAAAAACTTACATCTTTGTGACCCAGCAGTCCACTTCTAGGACTTCATCATGAAGAAATAATCACATAAGTGCACAGAGATATATGTTCAAAGTTTTAATAGCAAAAAGAAAAAGCAACACAAATGTCAGAAGAGTATTACCTAACATCCAAACAATGAAATAATATAATTCCACTAAAAATGTTGCTGAAATGCCTCTATTCACACGCAAGGATAGCCACAATGGGTTAATTTAAAAGGCAAGTTCTCAAACAAAACAGTATGGCACTCTTAAAAATTATCCACTGCACACAAATATATACAGAACATATATCTAAAATGATTTGAGGGTTTAACATTTGCTGCAGACTGAATTGTGCCCCCCCAAATTCATTTGTTAAAGCCCTAACCCCCAATATGACTGTATTTGGAAATAGGTCTTTTAAGGGGGGAATTCTGGTTAAATGAGGCCTTAGAGTGAAGCCCTAATCCAATTATACTGCTGTCCTTATAAGAAGAGGAACAGATACACCAGGAGTGGTGTTCACAGAAGAAAGGTCATGTGAGGACATAGTGAGAAGATGGTCATCTACAAGCCAAGGAAAGAGGCCTCATCAAAAATCAACTCTGTTGGCACCTTGATCTTGGACTTCCAGATTTAGAACTGTGAGAAAATAAATTTCTGTTAAGCTACCCAGTCTAATATTTTATTTTGGCAACCTGAGAAGACTAATACAATGTTCATTTTGCTTGTCTATTGTCTGATCATTCTATAATGCAGATAATTTAAATTTTGAAATAAGAAATAAATTTCATTTGAAAAAGGTAATTTAATAATACTTATAAAAAATAGGAAAAAATTGTTTTAAAGAAAATAAAAATGTGTATTCATAACATATCCAATCTTTTTTCTTATAGCATTTTTCCAGATCACCACAACTCCATACCTCTCTGAACTAGAATTCTTCCTTGGCTGCCAAAACCTCCACCAATTTTGTAGATGTGGCTGTAATGTGAATCTAATCCTCAAACATATCTCATGACCCAGCAGACTTTTACTCAAAACTATGGATTGCACCATAAGGAATTGTCATTAATATTGAAATATTAATATAACCACTTTAGCTTCATACTTACTCAGAATGTTACTTCTAATTTCTCCTTGTCATTGAAGTAGTAAACTCTAAACATGAATATTTTTTACTTAACACTACACAAACTATATTTACCACTATATAAACAGAAATTTGCTCATCTCTGCAAGTTATAATTCAGTTTATATTAATTCACAATATCTTGGTACAATTCCCATTTTGAGTTTTAGATTCCCAAAGGTCAAAAATACTCACACAGGGAAAAAAAAGAATTATATAACTGTGGATAAAATGAGAGTTCCTGTGGCCAGGATTCTCACCTGGCCCTGGTTGACTAGCTCACTGCACACCTGTGGGCAATACATGGCTGTTGACTCGATATAAAGAGCCCCACCCAGTGCTCTGTGCGTGACACAGTGGCACGGCTGCAAGGCTGCAGGAGAGCAGAGCAGAGACTGGAGTGGTGGCAGCACCGAGGACAGAGGCCCAGAGGATGGCTGTGTGGGACGACTGTGCAGAGAGGCCCAGAGGACGGCTGTGTTGGATGGCTGTGCAGGCAGAGAGGCCCAGAGGACGGCTGTGCAGACAGAGGGGTCCAGAGGCAGGGACCAGCTTGCTGCATACAGACTCGTTCTGAGTGAACGGGATTTTAGTGACTGACCTGCCACCTGGAAATAAAGTTGGGTATAAACGTTTCATCCCAAGAACGTTTTGCTGTCAATTTCTATGGTCACATTGAATCCATAGTGAACTTGCCCAGGGCTGAAACCAATTGGCAAGATAATAACTTAGATCCTTTCTTTGTTCTTTTAAATCCGGCAAAATGACAAATTGTTTCGGAAAGCTGTTCCCTAGAAAATACGGCTTTGGGTCCACTTACTCTTGTTGCAAGCCTGTGATGCCAGGGTACTTGTTTGCGGAGTTGAAGAATGAACTTAGCAAACAGTCAAGATAGGAGAGCCAGGGAGACTTTTATTGAGAGATACAGTGAGAGGACAGACAGCTCATGGCATGAGCCAGGAGGGGACAAGAGAGCCCTAGTGGTGCGTTGTCTAGGGGATTTATAGGCGGTTGAGAGACACAGAGCTAGGGATGCAGATCCACCAAATGGTCTCTAAATGTTTATCCTTGAAGAGACACTAAGTTTCTTATCAGTTTTCCGGACTATTTTGCAGAGTTAACATAAGAAATTTACTGCTTTGATTCTTTCTCAGAATAGCAGTTTCTTGGTTTGGGAGCATATCAAGCAAGGCTGCTTGTCTTGCTTTCAAGGTGAGCTGAGTTATTGTCTGTTTGTTAAATAGTAAGTTAAGAATCTTACTTCTTAACTTCTTGGGGCTAAAAATGCAATCTTATCTTTAAGATGGAATCCTTCCTGCCCTTCATTATGTTGTTCATGGCTGGGCCTGCCTGTTATATTAATTGCCCAGGTTATATATTACTTGGTTAGGCGCTGGAGGGGGAAAAGCAGCATTTGGGTAAAGTTAAAGATAAACTGGGCCTTTTAGCAGGCTAAAGTAAATTTTACAATAGCCTCATTTAATTGACACAATGGAGACATGGGCTATGCTGAGGCACTTTCTTATCTGGGCGATGTTCAAACATTCCAGGCCAGGTTATTCCTGGCTTTTTAGTTTTAACTAATCTTCACTGAAGAACGCTTATATTCGTAGTTTGATATTTTACTTTAGAGAATTAATGTGACTCTGACTTTGCTTAATTGTTTAATACAGAGTTTTGGTAGGAGTCTTTTTCTAGAGGCCCTTACTGTACTCTGACTACACCCATAGTCCCTGCCTGTCTCACCTGGGTAGAAGAAAATGAGGAAAAATTAAAAATATTATTGAAACAGTTCCCCAAAATTCAGAAAATTTAGCAGACCCTTTGAAAAGTATGAAATGATAGAAAACCAAATATGTTACAAAATTTTTAGTTTTTAAACAAGAATGTGGATTGAAAGAAAGGAGAAAATTTCACATTTAACATGATTAGATACTGAACAAAACAGCTAAAAGTTATACACTTTAAAATAAAGTTATTTAAAATCTGAGAGTCATTAATTCTTAAGGTTATTTATACAGTCAAGAGGCTATTCAAATTAGAATAAGCATTGTATCAAATTTCGATAGTTTCCCAGATTATGGTTCTCATTCTTGTTATTTGATACAAAGCCAGTTTCTCCCGTTTTTGATCTGTTTTGAAATAAACCTCTTTTTAAAATCTTACATGAATAATCTAAAAATCAGGAGGTAATAATTGTGTGTATATATATATGTATATGTATATATATATATATATATATATATATATATATGAAAAGTATGTATGAGTAAATAAACATATATTGTTGTGGATGTTAGTCATTTGAAATTTGTATTCAATTTTAAAAATAAGGTTAATTTGGGTGTGGGGGGCTATTAATACTACAAACTAGGGTGACAACACTTCATCCTCTGCCAAGAAGAGCCCAAAATATAGTTTGGACCATGAGATCCACTATGTGTAAAATTGTAACATTTCCAGATTATCTTGCCTGGCTTTGGTACATTTGCATATCCTCACAGGTGGAGAGAATTTCATCTTCATGTCAATGGGTAATTACCTGGGCAACCGAGGGCATGTCCGAACCTGAGAGTTTAAGGGGAGGGGCTGGCTTGCTTGCTTGCTTCTCCTGGAGCAGGGGGGAGAGAGATGCGCTGGACTGCAGTTTGTAAGCAATAAACCGGTTTTAAACTTTATTTCTCCCTTTGACTGATTTTGGTTTTTAGAGATATTTTGCCCTGGGATTTCCTCTCCCTGGACTTACATCCACTTATCAAGCAAAATCAATGGTTAGTAATTAATAACTTAATCTCCCTTCAAGCAAATGGTAAAAAATTAACTAAATTAAAACTAAATTATGAAGACCAGAACTTTTAACATCTTGTAATTTCACACATATTTTTAAAGTTTAAAATCCAAACTCAGAACTTCAGCTAATATTATTTAAATAAGTTAAGGCTCACCCACAGATCATATTGAAATTTTGGGGGCAGGTGATAGAAGGTAGGAGGGATGAACTCTTGTCTTTCCCTCAGTAATTACATTGTCCATATGTGCAATTATCAGCTTGGGACTAGAACCTGGAATCTGCCTATTTTTAAATATATTTCTGAAACAGTGTGAAGGAAAGTTTTTAAAATACAAATACAGAGATAAGGGAACTGTAGCGAATCAAGGTGTTTCTCAGTAACTGCCATTTTTAAAGCAAGTATCTTAGGATTTCTAACTTTCTTTAAAGATCCTAGAATGGGTGGCAACTAGGGGAAAAAAATCACAATCTGATTAACAGCTGCAAAGATTCTATGACATCAGAATTAGCCTCTGAGTCATCCTGTTAGAATTCACTCCAGCCTCTGACCATTCCAAGAAAGTTCTCATAGCCCAACAGTTCCTCATCATAAAACCAGGGGCCTGTTTTATGTATTCACTCCTGTTCAAAACAGTTTTAAAATCTCTGGGACAGATATAGCAAACTAATTACCAGATGCCAATTTTTAAAAACATTTGGAAGTACATATAGAAGGTGACAGGGAGCGTAAGTGGAAAGGGTGGGTAAATGGCACACTGAAAACTGGTTTTCACTTAGCAATTACCTCATACTCAAGCTCAAATAAACCAAAATGGAGAGACATGGATAGCAACCAGAGCTACAGGTTCTGAGGAAGTTGAAGTATTTTATTTCTTTTAAAAGCTTGCAGATGCCCATGAGTATTCCAGATCTCAGTCATTTGTCAAAAATATACCATCTGTCCCTTTGTTTTGAGCATATTCTAAACTTAACCGTCTAGTTTGTTAATCTATAGTCAAGATGCAAGTACAAAAACTCCAAGGTCTTCCAAGACTCAGTCTGAGCAACAACATGGGCTTTGAGTTGCCCACCTCCCAAAATAGGCACCCTCAATATGGGATCCAGGGCTACAGAGAAAAAAGGTCTGTAAGGAGAATCTTTTCTGTGGCCAGCATTAGGGGAGCTTAAATGAGTGACATTTGTCTTCCCACGCCCTGTGAGATGCTTCACAGGTATGCCAGCATACACAGAGTTCTTCCAATGCCTGTCAACCTCTCCAGCTATAAAAAGGAAATGTCATGGCTTTTTCAAGGGGGATACAACTTTTCTGGTAGGCTGGATCCAAGGGGTCCTTTAGTGCTTCTTTATCATCATAAACTCCTGAATTGGTGACAGATATTTTGTATAGGTTAAAAGGCAGTCCTGGAGGGATCAATCTACCACATGTAAGGTCAGTAGCTGTGTTAGAGGTGCAGTCATTGATGTTCACAACTGCAGTTATATTTGGGAGAAAGGTAGTCATGGAAAATGCCAATTCTGCCTCTTTGCCAGAACCAATCACTCCAATGTTTGCATTCTTAACTTGGCTTGAAGAAAAAGAAGACAAACAAGGAGAGAGAGAGAGAAAAAAGAAAGCATGATTGTTAATGCTACTGGAGTCACAAAGCCCTCAATAAAGAAAAACCTTTTATGTATGTATCAGATAACTTGCTTATTTATTTATTTATACATACATCCATTAATTCATTCAACAGTCACTTATATTTTCCAACTCATTAGTACCACTTTCTTTATTCACTCTCTCGTGGCCCTAATAAATTCATTTAAAATACTTTTCTCTGTACCATCCCTCTCACCTTTGGATGACTTTGAATAAATTTAGCTGCTTCCTCAAAGTATCAAAATGTAAGCCCTTCACGATTGCAGGTGGATCTTCATAGCCAAAAAATGGCAGAACCAGAGTAGCAAAACCTCAACAACTAGGAGACTCACTCAAGATTCATTTAATATTCCGTCACCAAACATCTCAAACCATGAAAAGGACCATCTCCTATGAACCAGGAAAGGAGATTAACCTTGGATTACATTACAGAACATTTATAGGCTAGCATACCCAGCTAACATTTTCTAAATCAAATTCTAATTGTAATATCCTTTTTTGTTTTAAAACATCTGCTTATTTGCTTTGGAAAGAAAACATCTGTTTTGGCTGAAACAGCTTTATTGTGGTTGAAATAGACAGTTGGGGCTTTTTTGAAGCTGTAAATGTAAAAATGTTTTTATTTTTTTCCCCATGAGAAAATCACTGGGAAATTGAAAAAAATGGGAAAATTAGCACCAAAGATATGGAAAATGTCTTGGTTTGAAGTATAAGTTCTGAGAAATCTGAGCAAATAGTTTTGCAGTCTTTGAGGTATTAAAATATAGTACCTAATTAAAAAAAAGTCCAAGTTCAGTGACTTCTCGATGAGCTTAAGATACAGTCAGAGTCGCCAAAATCCATAATTAAATAAGGTTTAAACTATTTTAAAGGTCTAATGAAGATGTAATATAAAGTGAACAGTATGCGTGGAAGGGTAGTAAAATGTCAAACTAATATCCTTCTAATATTGGTCTGTTATTTCTCTTTCAACATTCCTATTGGAAATTCATTCACCATTCCAAGAGAAGAATTTCTCAGCCAATTGCTTCCTAGTATTTTTCAGGCATATGCCTCTTATTCCAATTAAAAATGCCAGATAAATCTATAAGAACTGAGTAGGAGGCAAAAACGTTAGGATAGACACCAAACTAAGAGATCTAAAATTCCAGTGCCCAAGTTCATTTCTAAGTTTTCAAACCTAGAAACAAGTGAGGGCACATCTAGCTAGCACAGTGAATGTGGGGTTATACATCCTAAGGCAGTGATTTTTACAAGATGGTTTTCTTAACCTTCAGCTATCTCCGCATATCTTGATCTGCTCTTTTTAATATTAGACAAATCTCAAGCATTTCTGGATTCAAGATTAGTTCCAGAAAGCCGAATGCAAACCATGAAAAAGATAGAACATACAGACCCTTAAGTCATTCTGGCAACAGAGTTTTCCAATCACAGGCTTCAAAATACTAACCTGATTACTACATTAAAATAATGAGAATTTGTTTATTTTGTTTCAGTTCAGTAATCTGGTCCCCAGTATGGAAATTCACTAGGATCTTATAGGCTATTAAAAAAAAATGTCCCAAACCCAGCTAAGAAAATGTTTTAAATCTCTCATTTAAAAGATTCTGAGTTATTCCTAAGCATCTTGAGGGTGAAAATAGGGGATAAGTCAGACTGGGTTTTTAAAAATAAAAAACTAATTATTTCATTGATTCACTCAGTCTGTGTTTATGGAGAAAGTCAGAGTTTGGAGCTCCAAGAGTTTGCACCCCGATTTTAGCTAGATGTGTGATTTGGTTAAGACACTTTAAGCCTTAATTTCATCATCTGCAAAATAAAGTTGTTCGTTGGGCTCTGAAATGAGCAACCATAGTTTTTTCATCACGATGAAAATCTCTAAGGGATTAGAGTACATCAGACTACAACAACAAAAAAAGGTCATCTTTATCCTACCATGAAGCCAGTATAAAAAAGTGAACAGTATAATAGAACTTCAGTCACTTTTGGGCTTGAACAGATTTTAATTCAAGATAAATTTGTATTCGCTGTTCTCGTCATTTTTACAAGAAATGATAAGGGGAAATGTTAAATGAACACAAAGCTCTGACAAGTAGAGACAGGCAAACAAGCACTTAATGCGAGAAACTTTGCAGCAGTTTCATGCTTAGTAAAGCAAACTTGCAAGATGCATGATGGCAAGGAATAGCGCCTGTGGCACTAAGAGTTTGGAGGGTGGGCAGCTGGCGGAAGAGAGGTACCCAAGCAGATTGGATTTAAATTCTAGCCACCATTTAGGCGAATGAACGTCCCAACTGGTGTCTAGACCATAAAATAACGGAATTGAGATGCTTGGTTTTCAGATGACAAATATGCTATCAAAGCACACCAGTTTTTGTTAAGTCGATTCCCTAAATCCCCTGCACGGCCGTCTGCGGAAAGGACCTCACACGTCTGGGAACAGCAGGAAGACATCCCGACACAGGCCGGTTTGCAGCTGAGCTCAGGGATGGTGAACCAGCGCTGCACCTGGGCGGAGGCCAGCGCCTCGTGGTGGGCCGTCACCTCCACTTTGAGGGGGCTTTTCATCACGCCCCTCGGCATCTGGATGAAGCATGGATCCTCCGAGCGGGCCAGCGTGAGGCTCCACAGGAACCCCAAGGGTTCCACGCCCTTGAAGTGGCCGCCCAGAGCCTGGGCCCCCGGCCAAGCCCATCCCCCCGCAGCCGTCCGCTTCATAGTGGGCCAATGAGTGGAAGAGGCGTCTGGGTAGACCGCTGCCCACCAGGGCCTAATATGCAAGAGCTCTTCCGCCAGCCCAATCACGGGCGTGACGGTCAGGGTCCCGGCCTTTTGGGAGAAAAGGGACGACGTGAACTGTTATGGAAAATACTGAGAAAACCTGGACTGGACCACTGACGGAAGAACCAAGCGGCATTCGGAGGTCTTGGAGTGTTGAGGCTTTATTTCACACGGGCGGGCTCAGAAGGGAGTAATCTCCCAAGGTCTGAGCCCCGAACAAAGGCAAAGGGAGCAAAACAACATATCTTTCTGCTTCTGTATCTGCAACATTCCTACGTGCACAGCAAGCTAGCAGGCAAGGGGGAGTGAGTTTAGGGAGTAAGCGCCTGGCAGAGCAGGGAGTAAAGGGTAGGGGGAAGTTAAGGGAGTTTCTGTTGTCTTTGCTAAGAAGAGCAAGGGAAGGTAGCCACCTGGATTAGACTGCTGTCCTTATAACTTGCTGTCCTTGTAAGTGCTGTCCTTGTAAATTTTTCCCTATCACTCCCCCCTCTGATGCCCCTTTAAACATTTTGTTTTAGGGGGCATCATCTCTCTGGTTTGTGACAGGGTCATAGTGGCTCCGCATATACAGGAGCTGTATGGAGGAAACGCATTCCTTGATAAAGTTAATGAGCCAGTTAAATATGCAGGGTGCCACTAATAGTCTAAGGAACAGGAGAATCACTGGCCCAGCAAAGCCAGTTAGAAGAGTTATTAGCCATGGGTTCTACTCAAATCATCCTTGGAAACAAGACTTTTTGTTTTCTAACATTTTATTCCTATGCTGGATGTTTTCTTTTACTTTGGCTAGAGAGCTTCTAACTATGCCAGATCTATTTGCATAAAAATAATAATCTTTGCCAAGGCTACACATAAGCTTCCTTGGGACATGAACAGGAGGTCCAGTCCTCTACGATTTTGTAACACTACTTCAGCCAGGGAATCAATTTGATCTTGCAGTTGAATCGTGGTAGTTTCAGGCTGCTCTAAATCTTGAACAATGTCTTCTGTTAGGGCAGCGAGCCCTAAGCCTCCTTTTATTAGGGCCGCTGTGCGTACTGCAGCTGATCCGACTACACTGAGCCCGACTAGAGCAGGGATCAGCAAAGGGGCCGCCTGTTTCATCCGGGAAATCTCACTGGGGGAAAAGAACCCTTCAGGTTTGCTATGCATTTTATAACTTTTGTACAGTTAAACATAATAGAGAGGTATTTTGGAAATGCAGGCTGAGACTTGAGTTCAGCTAGGAGAGACAGGTAAAAACAGCAAAACAACTTAATGATTACCCAATAGACAATAGAAAGGGCAATTTTTTTTTTGAGGAACAGTTTAGTCAGAGGGGGCAGCAGCAGAGAGTCCAATGCTTAGAATGGAAGATACCACTCTGATGAAAGCCAGGATCCATGGCGTGCAGGTGTCCATTAGTCAGAGGGCAATCGTCGGATGCGGAGGAGGAGAGGATTTTGGAGGTCTGGCTGGGCTTTTCTACTGATGGCGTTTCTTCGTCAGGATGATGGGCCCTTTTCACTCCAGAACGATGGACTCACGGAGTAATGCCTGCAATCTTGAGGGCAGTAGAAGTAGTTAGAACAATGTGGGGGGCCAGTCTACTGAGGTTTGAGGGGATCCTTTTTTCAACTTTTAACCCAGACTGAATCCCCAGCCTGGAAGGAATGTACTGGGGTTCCTAGAGAGATCAGGGCTCTTTCAGTGGTATATTGCTGCAGCTTATTTAGGGTGGCTCTTAAGGCTTGGAGCTGTTCTCTTACTCTCTTATTTATTACCTGGTGTAGGTTCCCTGGGAGGTTTCCTAGACATGGGGGAGGGTGTCTATACACTAATTCAAAAGGGGAAAAACCTTGAGTCCCAGGTGTGCAGCGAGCATGCAGGAGAGCCAGGGGCAGTAGGTCTGGCCACGGGAGGCCAGTTTTTTGGCAAAACTTAGCTAGGGTTCCCTTGAGGTTGCAATTCATTCGCTCCACTTTCCCTGAACTCTGTGGCCTGTATGCAGTGTGAAGTTTCCAGGTAATGTTGAGGGATTTAGTTAAAATCTGTACTGCATCTGCTACAAAGGCAGGTTAGTATTGCTTTTTGAGGAGGCCTTCTAGTGCAGTTTTTCTTAGGTGGGTGAGCTGATGGTATTTGCTGACTAGATGCCTTCTGGTTGCAGTTGGGACAAAGATGTGTCTGTCAGGCAGCTACCATCTTTTTTTTTTTTTGGTGGGTCCTTCAGCCATGGCCCAGCCTTTGTCTTTTTCAGTGTGCTTGGGTGGAGGGGCCTCCTCTGGGGGCGTTGGGGCCATGGTGAGGGAAGGAGCTTTATCTGTTTTTATTGGCTGCTGTTTTAGCTGCCTTATCTGCCAGCTGGTTCCCCTGTGTTATAGGGTTGTTTTCTTTTTCTTTTTTTGGTGTTCTTTGCAATGCAGAATTGCTACTTTTTCTGAGAGCTGGACAGCCTTGAGGAGTTTTGGTATTGTGCCAGCTGAGAGTTGGAGAGGAATCTGTGTCCCTGTGTGTTTAAGGGGACACAACAGTATGGGGGACCTTGACATTCATTTTTTGTCTCAGAGTAAGTTTATCTGCTTTTTAATGAATAGAACTGTGGCTGCCAGTGTTCTGAGGCAGGGTGGTCATCCTGCCTCAATCGGGTTTAGCTTTTTTTTTTTTCTTCTGACAGGTATGCAACCAGCCACTGCCAGGGCCTAGCAGTTTATGTGAGGACTTTGAGGGCTACTTTTCTCATGTATGAAGAGACTGAAGGGCTTTTTTGTATCTGGCTGGCCTAGGGCTGGTGCCTGTTCTGAAGCAGCTTTTATTTCTAGGAAGGTGGCTCTTGCCTCTTCTGTCTAGACAGGGGGCTCTCGGTATGGCCTCCCAGGAGGCTGTAGAGGGGTTTTGCCATTGTCGAGAATCTGGGAATCCAGATTTTGCAGAATGCAGCGGCCTCTAGGAATTCTCGCATGCCCCCCCTCTTCAGGGACTGGGGCAAGGAGTCAACGACCTTTTTCCTCTCTGGCTCTAGTGCCCTTTCTCCCTGGGTGAGGAGGAAGCCCAAGTACCGGACTCACTGCTGGTAGATTTGTGCTTTTTTTTTCCTATGAGGCTCAGTATCCTGAGTCTGACAGGAGTTGCAGGAGGGCCCTTGTGCCTTTCACACAATTTTCCAGGGTGTCACTGGCAAGGAGGAGGTCATCTATGTACTGGAGCAGGGTGCAGCATGTAGCTTCCCTCAGAAAGCAGGCAAGGTCTGTAGCCAATGCCTCTCCAAAGAGAGTGGGTGAGTTCTTGAACCCTTGTGGAAGCCATGTCCAGGTTAACTGCATCTGCTGCCCTGTGTCTGGTTCAGTCCATCAAAGGCAAACAAGAGCTGGCTTTGAGGGGCAAGCCGGAGGCAGAAAAAGGTATCCTTTAAGTCTAGGCAAGTGATGGCAGACTCTGGGATCTGGGTGAGGAGGGTGTACAGGTTTGGGACCACCTGGTATAAAGAAACAGTTACTTTGTTAATGGCTTGCAGGTCTTGAACAGGCCGGTACTCTCTTCCTGGCTTTTTGATTGGTAGAAGCAGGGTGTTCCAGGGCGCCTGACACTTGATTAGAATTCCTGCCTTTCTGAGTCTGATCAGGTGTTCCTGGATGCCTGCTCTTGCCTCTTGTGAGAGGGGGTACTACTGCTGTCTTTGTGGCTGGGCCCCCAGAGTCAATTTTACAATGACAGGGATTCGGTTATAAGCAAGTCTAGGTGAGTTGTCTTCAGCCCATACTGAGGGGAAGGCAGCTCTGAATTCAGGTGGGCTACTTGAGAGGGTCTGGGCACAGAATAGCCTCCACTCCTCTTCCCTGGGTGTGGTTATTGCCAGTATGAGGGACCCTGGCTCTTCTTGGCCTGGGTTTATTTTGAGGCTGGTGTATCTAGTTGGCTCAAAAGTTATTTGGGCTCTGAGCTTTGAGAGTATATCTTGGCTGAGGAGGGGAACGGGGCACTTGGGCAGGTAGAGAAACTTATGTCGGCCTTGTGGCTTCCAAGTTCATATTGGCGGGCTTGGCAAAAGTGCTGCTGGACTGCTTATGTCCCAGTGACTCTGAGAATAGTTGCAGTCTTTTTACTGAAGGGAGTTACAGGGAGGGTGACCACCGAGTGTTCTGCCCCTGTGTTAACCATAAAAGTCATGTGTTGTCTCCCCACTTTTATTTTGACTGTGGGCTCATGGGGGCTGAGCATGAGAGAGCCTGGTCTTTGTCAGTCTGAGTCTGTTCCCGCCAGACCGATGAGCCTTTCCGTGTGAGGCTCCTCCCAGCGACTGGGCCTCTGGGCTTTGCCTCGGTTGGGGCATTTGTTCTTCCAATGCCCCTTCTCTTCACAGTAAGCACACTGGTCCCTGGCTAGGAGCGTCTTAGGCTTCCCATTTCTTGGCAGCCAGCTTTTCTCTGCCTTTTGGTCATCTCTTTTTTTGGGGGGGGGGGCAGTTGCCAGGAAGCTGGCCTTTTTCTTCATTTTTCTTTCAGCCTCTCTGTCAGCCTGAACTTCTCTGTTTAGGTATACTTTGTTGGCAATTTTAATCAGTTGAGTGATATTTATCCCAGCAAAGCCTTCAGGTTTTTGGAGCTTTTGTCTGATGTCTGGGGCGGCTGGAGCTACGAATGAGGTGGGGACCATTTGTTGGCTCCCGGGTGACTCAGGATTGAAGGGGGTGTAGATGCGATGAGCTTCCCACAGTCTCTCATACTAGTCCCCAGGAGGCTCTCCTGGTTGTTGAGTGACTGAAGATACTTTCGTCATATTCATAGGCTTTTTGTACCTGGCTTTGATCCCCTGGAGGAGGGCATCCTCATATTGGTGGGTCTGGTGCTGTCCCTCAGGGGTGGTGAAGTCCCACTCAGGGCACTCCTCAGGGACAGCGATTTCAGCCCATGCTCCCCAATCAAGGACCCTGGCTGCCTCCTCTCTTCTATTGTGAACAGGGTGTGGAGAAGCGGTTAACAGTTTTTTTTAGGTTGGCTGATGGATTTGCAAGAGGGATTCCATGAGATCAACCAGGGCTTGTAGCTTTTCTGACAGGGTGTCAGCTGTGGAGAAGGGTTGATAGTAAAATATGGACTGGCTGGGCTGGATGATCCCATATTTATTATGTCTTTCAGGCTCCTGCATCTCTTGCACTGGCATCTGAAGGGCGCCTGCTCCCGGCCGAGGGTGCAGTCTGGCTGCTGGTCTGGGGGAGAGTGGGTTCACTGGTTCTGGAGTTGGCGGGGAGGCTGACAGCGGTGGGGTGTCTGGGACTGGGAGCTGCGTGCTGACGGTCTTGGGGCACATAAGGTGGGGATAATATTGGCTTTTCCTCTGGATCACCAGCAAGAATTTGCGGAGGCTCAGGCTTCTGCTGATTCTTTGCAGGCTTCTTTGTTGAGGCAACTAAGACCCTACCCTGTCCCTGCCTATTGCAAGCGAATCGCACCTAAGGGGGAAGAGTCTGGGCAACTACTAACCAGGAGTTAAAGTATGGGAACTGATTAGGATGACCTGGATCTCTAGGGATGACCTGCCAGGCTCAGCGGACTGTTGGGACATCTAGGGTTCCTTCTGGAGGCCACTCTACACTAAAGGTGGGCAATACAGATTCACACAGGGTTTTCAACCTGCCAGGAGTTAATTTTATTCTGTAGTGTTCTGAAAATCCCTTCCTGAGATTCTTGATCATAGTGTCAAGGATTGTGGGTTTACTGTGCCCTGACCCCATGACGTGTCCGTGGACGGTGCCACGACAACAGACAAGGGAGGGGTGCCTCCTCTAGAGAGGAGACCAGTCAGATGTCCATCCGTTCGCACTACTCGCGGAGACTTTGGTCAGCCTTGACTAAGATGCACCCGTATAAGTCCCAGGCCAGGTCAGCCGAAGCTGAATCACCGATATGCCGTGACGGCTGACCGCGAAT
>JAVSCE010001516.1:0-11801 GCA_032199065.1 Smutsia gigantea | reverse complement strand
GAGCAGCTCAGAGCAAAGATATACATATTACACTCCCTTAAATTCCCTCTTATCAGCCAAGCCCCTTCTTTTTTTGGCCTTCTTTATCAACTTTTCCTGTTTTTCTTAATGTTTACATGATGGACAGCCTCAGTGTTTACTCCTGGGCATTTTCTCTTCTCTCCCTTATGTCTGGTGCTTTCCAAGGTTCAATCATATGCATATCATCTTCATAATTTTTGTATCTCCAGATAACTATCAATAATTTTCATTACACAGATTTGGTTTTTAATTTTATATTTAAAAAAATTTTACATCACAACTATAGATGAAAATTTGTGTCACAAATTTTAAAAATAAAAACCCCAAAATATATAAAATTTAATTTTCAATTTAGATTTTAAATAGTCAGTAAAAACAAACCATTATAAATGAATCAGTTATGAAAATGCAAACCCCAAAATAAGTTATTCATTGACAAGAACTGAACTGGCTCATGGTCAGTCAAGAAGAGTGCATCTTTGGCTTCACATGCCTTGTCTCTTGCTTACAGTTAGGGAAACTGAGGCTCAGGAAGACAGATAACTGGCTCAAGATCAAGGCAGAACTGGATCTATAGCCCAAGAACAGTGAGTCTCAGTTTCAGAGAGTGGACTCAGAGAGATCAGAAAGGAACAGTGGCTCTTCAGGGTGTGAGGGTTCAGTCAGTGCACAGGAGCTCAGTGCATGGCAGACAGAAAAGAATATAAACATTGAAATCAGGAAGACTGTGGTCAAATCTCAAACTGGCCCGTAAAGCCACATTCCCACATGCCTGTGATTTTACTCTGTGAGCCCGTTTTCAAACATAACTCACAAATTGTAGAACTGCAAGACAATCAGACACATGTACCAAGTGCTCAGCCCAGTGGTTATTATGTCAGTAGAAATTTCCTTTCTTCCTCATTCATCTTTGCATCACCAACCCTACCACAGACCCATCCACCACCAGCTGTAGCTCCTTTTAAAGGAGATAGATTTCGAACAATCCAGCCCCGATTTCTCTCTGTCGCTGCCCTATGTGCTGGGAGAAGGGACTCCACCTGTGCAGGGCTGACAGGTGAGAGGCAGCAGCTTCCGGACATCTTCTGGGGGTTGTTCTATAATGATGAAGATGCCTAGAAATGGGTTCTGACAGCCTCGGATAACCCCAGCGTCAGGCAGCAATAGGAGGGCTGCAGACTCAAGTGAAGAGCCCACAAGCCCAGGGATGTTTTCAGGTTCTAGACCCAGTGACTGCTCAGCAGCCTCTTGGGAAGTTTGACCCCAGGAGAGCCCTCAGGGGCAGGGCTGCAGGTAGCCTTGAGGAATCTTGAGTGCAGCTTTTGATGAGTGTGGAGCTAAGCATTCTCCAAGATGAGAGCTGAGCTGCATGCAGTGGAGTAAGAAACAGCTGGAAGTGGGATATTCAGCTTCCACAGGAAAAGGGATGGCTGAGACCTGGAAATGGGGAGAGGAAGGAAAGACAGGGCAGCTAGTCACCATGGCAACAGGAAGGAACAAAGAACTGTCCTGCCTGAGAGGGTAAGATTAGTTTAAAGCATGTGACTCATCCCCAGTTTAGAACCAGGAGGAAGTAGACCACCCAGGAGAAACACAGGATGATTTCAGGAGTATAAAAATAACAGCAGGGCATGGTCAAGCAAAGGAGGGCCAAATTTGGAATTTTCAGGCATGTTTGAGATTCTTTACATCCTTGAAAAAAATCCAGGTGCTTCTGGACTCTTCTGGGAGCCAAGGAAGACAGATGGCAAAGTAGCCAGGAGATTGCCAGAACTCGGGGGAAGCAGTGCACTGCCCATATTAAAATCAGCAGGGAGTTGCAGCTAGATCTGGAGAAGGATGCACAATGCCATCAAGTGCAGGGTGGATCCAAGTCAGCAACAGCAAACTACTGAAGGTGGACTGAGCTGAAGAACTAACCCTGAGTCCATGAGTCTCACACCTCAGCATCAGATATCTAGCAACAGGTGAAGAAAAAAGACTGAAAAGACCAGAGAAGCAAGAGGACCACTCCAGGAACCCATGGCTGTGTACCCAGGGACTTCTCTCCAACCATATGATTCCAGGTCATCACATCCCCAGATAACATGCAATGCAAGCAGAGGAGGGAATCTGAACAATAGGACATATATCCAGAAGAAACCAAACCTTCAAAGAACAATTTAAATTAGAAAAGGCTGAGATATGTTAACTGGCAAGTTAAAAAATTTTCCTCATAGTTCCCAGACGGCAGCAGGGCCCCAGAGAAAGATTTAGATCAATTTTAGAGAGGGGGGAAAAAAATGTATATTCATGTAAGTCAAGTCTTAAATTTTCAATTTCAGGACATTTGTTGTCTTTACGATATTTTTCAACCCTTTGTGAACTGGGTCTATGTTTTCCTCACATTATCAGGCACTTGACACTTTTTTAAAAAATGAAATAAGATACTTCCGGGAAGATGCCGGTGTGAGCAGGGCGGCAGAAATCTCCTCCCAACACTATATTTATCTACGAAAACACAGAAAATACATCTACTCCTAAAAGAAAGACGAGAATACACAGGAAAGCGCACAGCGTGCAGCTACACCCGAGAGGACTCGGCACCCCAAGAGGCGGGTAAGATACGGAGCCGCGACCCGGCGGGACCCGAGCCCTCCCCCACCCCAGCGCACCGGCGGGAGGAGAGGATTCAGAGCCGGGAGGGAGTGGAAGTGCACCCCGCGAAGTAGCCAGCCCCGGGGATCTGCGCGGGGAGCGCTGACCCACATTGCGCAGTGCAGCGGAGATTGGAGAGACAGAGGGGCAGGATCTGAGCGGGGAACGCGCCAGGGTGCTTGCAGCCGGCTCCGGGAAGGAAAAAAAAAAAAGTGCGCGCTTTCTTCAGCGGTCTTAAAGAGACAGGAGCCCAGCGGAGGAGCCGGATCGCCCCAGCACACTCAGCCCAGTAGGCTGGGAGTCCTGGGGAGTTTCAGAGGCCTTAGCGGGCGACTGAAGAAGCATAGCCATACTTAACACTTCTCACTGAGATCAACAGCCTCCCATTCGTTCCCACCCCTGCCAGAGCGATAAAGGGCCCTGCGGAGCGGCACAGTCACAGCTGTGGAATAGTGGGGCAACAGCGCCACCTACAGCATTCCCACAGAATCTACGTCCGGTGGGCATTTTTTTTTGTTTTTTTTGTTTTGTTTTGTTTTTTGTTTTGTTTTTTGTGTTGTTTTTGTTTTTTTCTTTTCTTTCTTTTTTTTCTTTTTTTCTTTCTTTCTTTTTTTTAATCTTTTTTTTTCTCTTTTTTTTTCTTCTCTTTTTAAAGTCTTAAAGAGCCCAGCTGACATACATGGCAACTATCAGTGACCAAATTATACAGCCATGAAAAGACAGAGGAATATGGTTCAGACCAAAATCAACCAGACAACCCCAGAGAGGGAGTCTGAAGGGATGGAAATGCACAGCCTCCCTGAAAAAGAATTTAGAATAAAAGTCATAACCATGCTGATGGACCTACAGAGAAATGTGCAAGAGCTGAGGGAGGAAGTGAGGGAACTGAGGAAAGACAATACAGAAATCAGACAAGCGATCGACGGGCTTAACAGCAGAATGGATGAGATGCGAGAGATTGTTAATGGAATACAAAACAGAGAACAGGAGTACAGAGCAGCTGAGGCAGAGAGAGATAAAAGGATTTCTAGGAATGAAAGAATATTAAGAGAACTGTGTGACCAATCCAAACGGAACAATATTCGCATTATACGAGTACCAGAGGAAGAACAGAGAGAAAAAGGGATAGAAAGTGTCTTTGAAGAAATAATTGCTGAAAACTTTCCCTCGCTGGGGAAGGAAGTAGTCTCGCAGTCCACCGAAGCTCATAGATCTCCCAACACAAGGGACCCAAGGAAGACAACACTAAGACACATAATAATTAAGACGGCAAAGATCAAAGATAAAGACAGGGTATTAAAGGCAGCTAGAGAGAGAAAAAAGATCACCTACAAAGGAAAACCCATCAGACTATCATCAGACTTCTCAACAGAAACCTTACAGGCCAGAAGAGAATGGCATGATACATTTAATGTTATGAAACAGAAGGGCCTCGAAGCAAGAATATTGTATCCAGCACGATTATCATTTAAATGTGATGGAGGGATTAAACAACTTCCAGATAAACGAAAGTTAAGAGAGTTTGCCTCTCATAAACCACCACTACAGGATATCTTAAATGGACTGCTCTAGAGGGAAGCACACCTAAGGCTAAAAAGATGTCACCAGAGAAAAAAAAAATCATAGCAAAGAAAGCAGACCATCCATATACCAACTAAAGGCAAAGAATAAAAAACCTATTATAGAAAGAATGGAGGAGGAGGAATAAGAAGGGAGCGAAAGAAGGAAACATCAGACTGTGTTTACAATAATTTAACAAGAAAGTTAAGCAAGTTTGTTAAATAGTAAAGAAGCAACCCTTGAACCCTTGGTAACCACGAATCTAAAGCCAGCAATGGCAATAAGTACATATCTATCAATAATCACCCTAAATGTAAATGGGCTGAATGCACCAATCAAAAGACACAGAGTAACAGAATGGATAAAAAAGCAAGACCCATCTATATGCTGCCTACAAGAAACTCACCTCAAATCCAAAGATATACACAGACTAAAAGTGAAGGGATGGAAAGATATTTCATGCAAACAACAAAGAGAAAAAAGCAGGTGTTGCAGTACTTGTATCAGACAAAATAGACTTCAAAACGAGGAAAGTAGCAAAAGATAAAGAAGGACATTACATAATGATAAAGGGATCAGTCCAACAAGAAGATATAACCATTATAAATATATATGTTCAGCACAGGAGCGCCAGTATATGTGAGACAAATACTAACAGAATCAAAGGAGGAAATAGACAGCAAATGCATTCATCTTAGGAGACTTCAACACACCAATTCTCACTCAGAGGACAGATCAACTCAGACAGAAAATAAGTAAAGACATGAGGCACTGAACAACACACTAGGAACAGATGGACCTAACAGACATCTACACAACTCTACACCCAAAAGCAACAGGATACACATTCTTCTCTCAAGTGCATGGAACATTTTCCAGAATAGACCACATACTAGGCCACAAAAAGTAAACCTCAGTAATTTCAAAAATATTGAAATCCTACCAACCAACTTCTCAGATCACCAAGGTATAAAACTAGAAATAAATTTTAGAAAGAAATCAAAAAGGCTCACAAATACATGGAGACTTAACAACACTCTCCTAATTAATCAATGGGTTAACGACCAAATCAAAATAGAAATCAAAGACTATATGGAGACTAATGACAGCAACAACACAAAGCCACAACTTCTGTGGGACGCAGCAAAGGCAGTTCTAAGAGGAAAGTATATTGCAATCCAGGCCTATTTAAAGAAGGAAGAACATTCCCAAATGAATACTCTAAAGACACAATTACTGAAATTGGAAAAAGAAGAACAAATAAGGCCCAAAGACACCAGAAGGAGGGACATAATAAAGATTAGAGAAGAAATAAATAAAATGGAGAAGAATAAAACAATAGAAAAAATCAATGAAACCAAGAGCTGGTTCTTTGAAAAAATAAACAAAATAGATAAACCCCTAGCCAGACTCATTAAGAGAAAAAGAGAATCTACACACATAAACACAATCAGAAATGAGAAAGGAAAAATCACGACGGACCCCAAAGAAATACAAAGAATCATAAGAGAATATTATGAGAATCTATATGCTAACAAGCTGGAAAACAAAGAAGAAATGGACAACTTCTTAGAAAAATACAACCTTCCAAAACTGACCAAGCAAGAAACAGAAAAACTAAACAGACCAATCACCTGTGACGAAATCGAATTGGTAATCAAAAAACTACCCAAGAACAAAACCCCTGGGCCTGATGGATTCACCTCTGAATTCTACCAGACATATAGAGAAGAAATAACACCGATTCTCCTTAAAGTTTTCCAAAAAATAGAAGAGGAGGGAATACTTCCAAACTCATTCTATAAAGCCAGCATCACTCTAATACCAAAACTGGGCAAAGACTTCACCAAAAAAGAAAATTACAGACCAATATCCCTGATGAACGTAGATGCAAAAATACTCAACAAAATATTAGCAAACCGAATTCAAAAATACATCAAGAGGATCATACACCATGATCAAGTGGGATTCATCCCAGGGATGCAAGGATGGTACAACATTCGAAAATCCATCAACATCATCGACCACATCAACAAAAAGAAGAACAAAAACCACATGATCATCTCCATAGATGCTGAAAAAGCATTTGACAAAATTCAGCATCCATTCATGATTAAAACTCTCAACAAAATGGGTATAGAGGCAAGTACCTCAACATCATAAAGGCTATATATGACAAACCCACAGCTAACATCATACTTAACAGCGAGACGCTGAAAGCTTTTCATCTAAGATCGGAACAAGACAAGGATGCCCACTCTCTCCACTGTTATTCAACATAGTACTGGAGGTCCTAGCCACAGCAATCAGACAAAACAAAGACATACAAGGCATCCAGATTGGTAAAGAAGAAGTCAAATTGTCACTATTTGCAGATGACATGATACTGTGCATAAAAAACCCTAAAGATTCCATTCCAAAACTACTAGAACTAATATCTGAATTCAGCAAGTTGCAGGATACAAAATTAACACACAGAAATCTGTTGCTTTCCTATACACTAATGATGAACTAACAGAAAGAGAAATCAGAAAAACAATTCCATTCACAATTGCATCAAAAAGAATAAAATACCTAGGAATAAACCTAACGAAGGAAGTGAAAGACCTGTACTCTGAAAACTACAAGAAACTCCTAAGAGAAATTAAAGAGGACACCAACAAATGGAAATGCATCCCATGCTCTTGGCTAGGAAGAATAAATATTGTCAAAATGGCTATACTACCTAAAGCAATCTACAGATTCAATGCAATCCCTTTCAAACTACCAACAGCTTTCTTCAATGAACTGGAACAAATAATTCTAAAATTCATATGGAACCACAAAAAGACCCCGAATAGCCAAAGCAATCCTGAGAAGGAGGAATAAAACAGGGGGAATTACACTCCCTGACTTCAAGCTCTACTACAAAGCCACAGTAATCAAGACAATTTGGTATTGGCACAAAAACAGACCCACAGACCAGTGGAACGGAATAGAAAATCCAAACATTAACCCAAACATATACAGTCAATTAATATTTGATAAAAGTGCCTTGGATATACAATGGGGAGATGACAGCCTCTTCAGCAGCTGATGTTGGAAAAACTGGACAGCTACATGTAGGAGAATGAAACTGGACTACTGTCTAGCCCCATACACAAAGGTAAACTCAAGGTGGATCAAAGACTTGAATGTAAGTCATGAAACCATAAAACTCTTAGAAAAAAACATAGGCAAAATCTCCTGGACATAAACATGAGCAACTTCTTCATGAACATATCTCCCCGGGCAAGGGAAACAAAAATGAACAAGTGGGACTATATCAAGCTGAAAAGCTTCTGTACAGCAAAGGACACCATCAGTAGAACAAAAAGACATCCTACAGTATGGGAGAATATTCATAAATGACATATCTGATAAAGGGTTGACATCCAAAATATATAAAGAACTCACGCACCTTAACAAACGAAAAGCAAATAATCCAATTAAGAAATGGGCAGAGGACATGAATAGACACTTCTCTAAAGAAGAAATTCAGATGGCCAACAGGCACATGAAAAGATGCTCCACATCGCTAATCATCAGAGAAATGCAGATTAAAACCACAATGAGATATCACCTCACACCAGTGAGGATGGCCAACATCCAAAACACAAACAACAACAAATGTTGGCGAGGATGTGGAGAAAAGGGAACCCTCCTACACTGCTGGTGGGAATGCAAATTAGTTCAACCATTGTGGAAAGCAGTATGGAGGTTCCTCAAAAAACTCAAAATAGAAATACCATTTGACCAGAAATTCCACTCCTAGGAATTTACCCTAAGAATGCAGCAGCCCAATTTGAAAAGGACAGATGCACCCCTATGTTTATTGCTGCACTATTTACAATAGCCAAGAAATGGAAGCAACCTAAGTGTCCATCAGTAGATGAATGGATAAAGAAGAATTGGTACATATACACAATGGAATATTATTCAGCCATAAGAAGAAAACAAATCCTACCATTTGCAACAACATGGATGGAGCTAGAGGGTATTATGCTCAGTGAAATAAGCCAAGCCGAAAAAGACAAGTATCAAATGATTTCACTCTATGTGGAGTATAAGAACAAAGAAAAAATACTGAAGGAACAAAACAGCAACAGACTCACAGAACCCAAGAACGGACTAATAGTTACCAAAGGGAAAGGGACTGGGGAAAATGGGCGGGAAGGGAGGGATAAGAGGGAAAAAGGGGCATTACGATTAGCAGATGTAATGTTGGGGGGGGCACGGGGAGGGCAGTACAACTCAGAGAAGACAAGTAGTGATTCTATAGCATCTCACTACGCTGATGGACAGTGACTGTAATGGGGTTGGTGGTGGGGACCTGATGAAGGGGTAGTTTAATAATCGTAATATTGCACATGTAATTGTAAATTAATGATAATAACATAAATTATATTTAAAAAATAAATAAAAAAAGAAGAAAAAAAATGAAATAAAAGAGTGACTACAGATAATTAATTCTAGAACAGCAAAGTCTAGGTTCTAATTATTAGAGTACATTAGCTCACTGACTTCCCTAAGATTTGAAAATACAAACTGAAGTAAAATTCTTCTACTTCACACAACAGATCTTAGGTTGTAACTATAAGGTCCTGGAGTCATTTAAACTAAGACTCTTTGGCAGGCCAAAGTGGTAGATTCTGTTAGCCCTCTGCAATTCCTCAAGCCCCAGAAGTCAGACAAGTCCAGTCTCAGCCTAACTTGGAGGAAGTGCTCGGAGAGACTACATAAGGAGAGCTCCCCAAAGGCCCCTGGAATGTTGTCTCCCTCCCTATATAAAAACACTGCATTTCTTTTTACGTATATTTTTAAATTTTCATATATTATATGAAACACATATTTTTCAATTTTCCCACTCATACCCTAATTTATACGAAAGTCAAAATTCATTCCAAAGTCTGGGGACAAATTTGTCTAATGAAAAGGAATAAACATTGTTGGCTGCCATCCATTCTCACATTTCTCCTGCCTAATGGGACCCAGATCTCATCCAATGTCCCATCCTTCCTCAGGCAATTCAAGTGCCCCAACCAAGCTGACCCTAACACCTAGCTCCTAGGCTGAGCCTGAGGGTCTAAGGCAAGGTTCTCAACAGGTGGTGATATTGCCCTCCAGGGACATTTGGCAATGCCTGGAGATATTTTTGATAGTCACAACTAGGGGGAAGGCATCTACAGGCAGAGACCAAGAACTGGTTAAACATCCTGCCATGCACAGGACAGCCTCCTACAACAAAGAATTCTCCAACCCAAAATGCCAATAGTCCTGAGATAGAGAAACCCTGGTCTAAGGGTAATGGCATTACGAGTCTCTTAACAGAGACTGACTTAAGAAGAAGCCTTTGACCCAATTAAGGATACCAAGAAGTAAAATGAAGTTTGCAGGAGTTTCTTGGAAACTTTGCCCTGGATTCCAGAGGCCACCTTCTCTCCTACCAGACACTGCGCCAGACAAATATGAAGTCAGTAACTGGCACTGAACTGCACTACTCTGGGTCAGCAGCCTGAAGATAAGGTCCCCATACACAGGAGAGTATGACCACTGGATGAAGCTGGCAATGAAGCCTACACCACACCTCTGATCTCTTAGTTTTGTGAGCCAATATCCTCATTGTGTAAGCCAATTTAAATTAGGTTTTATATCAAACTCAAAGTTGGATGCATCTGTTAGGCAGAAAGACAGATATGAGTGGGATAAAAAGAGGGTGAGGCCCACCAAGAACTCAGGGAGTTAATCAGATTAAGCCAGAGAGCTAGAAAAGACTCACGCCCTTTGCAATGTGAGTTCATTCTGTATGTTCTGAATCTGGGCTGACCTTGAGACTTGCTCAGCCTAATGCAGGTGAGATAGGGGAGAGACCTGAGACAAGCACCATGATTAACTTTCCTAAAAATGCCAAGATTAACATAATATGAACAAGGATTTATCTTAAGGCTAGGAAAGTACATTCCAGTACTTGGGAGTGGCCACTATCTTAGAGACAAAAGGTTTGTCCTACAAAATTACCTATAGGACAGGACTAGCTATAGACAATGACATATTGTCTCTCACCAGAGAATCATGAGATGTGACTGCGTGACAAGCCTACACCCCCAACCCCTTACCTCTGCCTCATTCTTGAAAGCCTTAAAAGACAGAATCCTCCTAAGATTGCCCAGACTCCCCTTTCTTGGAGTGTGTATTTTCAAAAGACTTTTTAATGCTTCTCTTCCAGTGGTGTCTTTGTGACTTTGCTATTCCATTCCATTTTCTAGACTTTACGTCTTCACTCTGTCCTACTCCAGATAAGCAACTAAACCTGCCTGTCTACCTTGACTCTAGCCCGTTCCTCCCTTAGAGTGTATTCAAATAATACTTGCATTCTGCTTCACTACTTACTGTTGTCTCTGCCCTTCAATTCTTTGTTGAAGTGGGAACAAGAACTGAGAACAAACTCATCACCCCAACATATTTGGTGCCATGACTCGGATTCCTACTCCCTGCAAGCCGCATGTGTCTTGCCCCCTGGGTGGAGGCACTCACTCACTATCTACTTCTTCTCTGGGAATCCTTCCCTTCCTTCTCTGTCTCTCATGGATCAAAAACAGGTATGTCCATGCAGAGATTTCTTTTTTTGTGTTCTCAAATTTCTCCTACTCACTACATTTCTTTTTTTCTCTTCCTCTAAGCTTTTTGTGTTATCTGCTGGTTGGCTAATTGGGGCAACACCCCCCACCACCACAACAGAGACCCTCATTTCATGATCCCCTTGGTTGTGAGATGTCCACCAGACCAGGCCAGGGGGCAGTACCACTTGTGCTCACCTTGCAGGGAACCCCTCCCTAGGAGGCGGGTCATGATTAGGTCCTCAAGAATGTCACCCACAGTGGTAGCCAAAAGATTTGTCCCTTTACTCTCTTTTTCACCAATGGCTCCCTTCAGGAGCTAAGAGCCTTCTCATTTGCCTTGATACTATGACCCTTTGTCCCTTTCACACTCAGAGTTCTTTCTAGCATCTCATCCGCTCTAGCTCTATTTGCTCTATTTTCCCTTTAGAAGGGAACAGACACTTTTACTCTGATGAGATCTGCAAGTCCACTTAACTCTGACCTCCCACTGAGAACCCACCTCTCCAGTCTAACAGGCAGCCTGCATGACAATACAGCCTAAGGCGAAAACCTCTTCCTCAGCCTAGCAGTTTTTTTTCCTCTCACAGCTGCCTGCCTCAGACCAAGGCAACCAGAGATGATCTTTCCTAACTAGTTTAGTAGTTTTTCTGGGTCCAAACCTTGACTTCCTATTGTCCTCTGAGGAGGCTTTCTTGGATCTCCAGGAAGCTTCCCTAGACAGAACCCTCCCTCTATGCCTTTTGCTGACTCAGGGCTCAGTTGAAAGCCACCTCCCAGCCCTTCTTCCACCTTTACCCTGGCACCTGTAGTTACTGCCAAAACCTTGACCAACTGAGACCAAGCAAGTATAGAGACCAGAGTTTCCTTGAAGATCACTCCCCTAGAATCCTATTCTCCTGTTTCCTCTGAATGTGTGCCTCCTCCTCCTCGCTGAGGTTGCCCGCA